>JAVFBW010186179.1:0-10481 GCA_034783835.1 Mopalia ciliata
ACAAGGAAGAACAAACACATGGCTTGAGACAACAAACACATGACAAGGAAGAACAAACACATGGCATGAGACAACAAACACATGACAAGAAGAACAAACACATGGCATGAGACAACAAACACATGACAAGGAAGAACAAAAACATGACAGGGAAGAACAAACACATGACAGGGAAGAATAAACCCATGGTATGGAAGAACAAACACACAACAGGGAAGAACAAACACATGACAGGGGAGAACAAACCCATGGCATGAGACAACAAACACATGACAAGAAGACCAAACACATGACAAGAAGAACAAACACATGGCATGAGACAACAAACACATGACAAGGAAGAACAAACACATGACAGGGAAGAACAAATACATAACAGGGAAGAACAAATACATGGTATGGAAGAATACACACATGACAGGGAAGAACAAACCCATGACAGGGAAGAACAAACCCATGGTATGGAAGAACAAATACATAACAGGGAAGAACAAATACATGGTATGGAAGAACAAACTTTAAGACAAACATAAACTATAAGCTTAATGAAATTTAATACAAGTGGTTTCCTTCCCCCACTGGGCTGACACACCCTCATATGAGTGAAATAACCTTAATGAGACAAACAAACAAGTAAAGGGACAAGAGAGATCCGAATATTGGAGTTAGTTCATTGGTGATGTAAACCAGGTTTCTAAAAGCAGTGTTATTAAACATTCAGTTCTCTTGCACTGAGTATTCAGACCCTAATACCCTGTACTTTATATAGGAGTATGGGAATCTATGTCCATTTATAATGGACTACAGTGTTACAATAAATTAGGGAGCAGGCAGACACAGCTAACATAACAACCTATTGACAGCTTAGGTAAAGTCACTAGTGATTCGGAAGTCTTCTAGAACAGAAATAATCCATCAACTCTTCTTTTGACACATATTGACATACCATTTCCGAGTCAACCTCTGAAAAAAGCCTTTAAGATAACAAAACGCAGACATGCTCTGTCTGATAATAACTGAAAACATGTTTTTATTATGCTGCTCCAGTTGTATAGTTATTAGACTGTTTACGAAGCTTGTTCACTGAGGCAGAGAAACGGCTCAAATGGAAAATATGTTGGATATATCAGCCTATATCTACTTCATGACGTCAGTCATCATCAGGCATCAGGGAGAATCAGTTCATGTCAAAAATGTGAAGCCTCATTCCTCAGAAGGCAAAGGTTAAGGTCATTTCCATGTAATTAGTCATTTTAGATAACTGTATTGATATTGTAGTACTGTTTTTTAACTTTGGGTTTTTGTTTTGTTTTTGTTGAGTTACTCTGCAATTTAAGGGCAAACAAGGCTAATTCTGTTGGCAACAAATGAAAGAGGGTTTTTTTATTGGGATTCAAGGCTATTCTTAAGGTTATTTCAGGCACAATAACTGTGCCAGCCAAATGAAAGAAGAATTCCCTAGTCAATGGTAACACACAAATACAGGCTACAATACAGCTAGGCACATTGTTTAATCAGGAAATAATTTTACACTTAAATTAATCATGGTTATAAAGGTTATAATAAAGTACCTTGGATCAGGTGTTTGGTAAATAGTTGATGATCCCTTAGAAGTATTTATTAAATTTATATTATTTACATATTTTATATATTTACAACCACACCAAAAACTAGAAATGACAATCCAGTGTTTATTTTGTACCGACAGCCATTACAGGTTAAAATCAATTACTCTTGTTTGAAGTTCTACACATCTTAGCCTAACAGCTGAAGTCCTGCCTACAGCAGCACATTCCTAAGAGTATATATATCGTGTGGGAGGAGTTTATCAGGTTGTGAATGGGCTGTGAAGTCAGAGAAGTCAGCAGGACATGTGAGCAAGCTGTCTAGCCACTCAGACTGTGCCATTAACGAAATCACTGCAGAACAGATGTAGAAACTTTAAGGCTGTGTCATGGCTGGGCCAATCAGATGTAGCCATAGTGTATGAGGTTAAATGTCCCCAGCAATAAAGAGCCAATAAAAACATAAGTGATAAAAGGGCTCTAGGATTTAGGACCAAAAAAGAACACACAAACTGAAATGTCAAAAAAAAAAAAAGAAACATATAAGACAAAATTTACCCCAAAATACAGTTTCAAATTTCAAGAAATGAGCAGGCCGATCACTGAGAGATTTAGAAATGTGCTCAGCCTCTAGGAGACCATATGAGGACAAATTCTGTAATACAGGGCTTAGAGAGGAAAATACAAGGAATGATTAACATGTCTACATATGGAGCTCTAACCTATTGATGTGTATTATGACATTACCAAGCCAAACACTCTCCCAATTTCTTCGAACACACCCAATACACGGAGCCAGACGTACTGTACAATTACCATATATACGAACAAAATACACAAATGGATAAGATGAATCAAAATATGTTCATATTTGCATGTATATTTAAAATGTTAAAAAACGTTTTTGTTTGACTCTGCTAGGATTCAAACTGAGGTGTCTGGCTTGAAGGGTCTATATTTGTGAAGAAGAAAAAAAGTAATCCTGCTGGCACAGGGATGTTGAGTTATTTGAACTGATGGATTATCTCATGTTTTAGATCAACTCCTAGTGACATGGTCCTGAATAGATCTTAATCTTTAGTTGTTATGGGTAAACTGTAGACATCGCAAGAGAAGCCATTTATTTTTGCAACAGTAATCATGCTGACACAGGGATGTTGAGTTATTTAAGCTGATGGATTATCACACGTTTTAGATCAACTCCTAGTTAGATCCTGAATAGATCCTAATCTTTAGTTGTTATGGGTAAACTGAAGACATCTTAAGAGAACCCAAATTTTTACTCAAAAGTAATCATGTGACTGTGTCAATGCTTAGCTTCTTGTATAGAAAGATTCATCGCCTTTATTTGGATGAAATTCAGGATAATTCTGCTATAAGCTTGTGGAGCTCAGTCGGTTAGAGGGCTGGCTGGTCCTGCTAGTCAGCCAGTTTAATTCTTGGTTAAGGCATGTAAAAATTGTGCCCGCAACAATAAACAGAATGATGTTCCTGAACACCTAAAGTACCTAACAATCTAACATATACTTTCCATAACATCATATCGAACTGAACAATTTTGCTGTAATAACGATAATAAATATGTAGAATGTTATAGTCTCTCCAGAAGTCTCTTTTATAACACAGAACGTTAAAATCCCTAATTTTATCATAAATCTGAAGAAAAATCACCCACATTATAAAGGTTCTCATTATCCTATCCATTATACAATGTAAACTGTGTGCAACATTTTACAAAGATAATTTTGAATTCTGTATCATTGTCAAAAGATATTATTTTGATGGTTACCACAACATAAAGTGTATGTTTGCTAATGCTGAAAACATTTATTTTTTAAATGAAGTACATAAATACATTTCAATATGGACATGTCTTCCTCTTCTATTTATACTCCATTAAATAACTTGCTCAGCCTCTCACATACCTACATGTGGGCAGTGTTGTGTTGGAGAATGGATGTTGGGTAAATTTTGGTAGACTTTACAGTAAAGTGATATCGCCAGTTTATATACAGGACAGGTGTTAGTCAGATGTCTACATACATATAGAGGTTAAGACACAACCAGAGGTGGACAGCGTTTTATTACTTCTATAATTATAAGCTATCAAGCGTGACAGGTGCATGGGGCCAGCCAAGAGGTGGGCATGCCCTTAAGAGAGCTCAGAGAATACCCTTAAGAAGGTTACACTAAAGTTCACAAAGCTCCAGTGTCCCCGTGTTTTCAGTCATGGCCTAAAACTGTCACAGTGACTCCCGGCAAACTGCACAGTGCAGCCGCATAGGCAGAAAACAGTTAACATATATACTCCATGTTAAAAGTCTGACAATGTGATTTATGGAAAGCTTAGTCAACCAAACTCATTATGGTAGAGAACTTTTAAAAAATGACTTTTTGTCTGTGACAGTTTGACCAATGGAAGAGGAGGTATTTTTATGTATACATTTTGAGGCAGACTATTCATGAAAGGATGAGGCTGTTACATAGGCGAGTTGCATACAAGTAGCCGGTAACTGAATGCCAGCTTTTCATCCAGTCGGATTACTCTTCAGTTGAGAGTGTTCTAATTCTATACCAGCCAACTGACACAAGTTGAAAAAAAAAAATAGCTCACTTCATATGATAAGAAAAAAATTCCTAAGGAAAGCAAAAAATTTATTATAGAGAAAGTTATGTTATGTTAGTGGAGAGAGGTGACTGGGTGGTGTACTGGCTTACTGTGGTGCTAGCAGTCGTTTGGGAGGGTAAGAAACGTCAAGTTGTTCTTGAGCAGTGATGAATGTTTCCAACCTTGAAAATTAATGTGCTGTTCATCCTTATAACAGAAGAGGAAGAGATAAGCGTGGGGATGACACAGTGAACGTTCCCCAGGATAAGTTGAGAAACCTCTGACTCTCTACCTGTAGCAGTCTGTGAGTACAGCTCTACCATCACGCAAGCATGTCACTCTCTGCTCAAGTGGTCACCAACAGACTGCCACTAGTTCTAGGCCTTGTAATGATTGTACTCTGTGCGGAAATCAAACCCAGTCACCCCGAAGTGAAGGCCACGGTGCAGGGAAAACAATGCTCCTACACTGTAGTTGTTCATGAAGTATCAGATGAGACAAAATGTCCAGCCGTTTTTAGACAACGTAGTCGAAGACACAAGACCTACTCGAGGCCACGAGAACCCAAGTTTGTCATGCCCAAACTAGTTGCTGACGAGGCTCGGTCACAGGCTGATATTAGAGATCTTGTCAACAAAATGCATACAGTTGAGGTAAAGTTATTTGATGAGATTGTAAAAAATCGTGAACTGAACACAACTTTAACGAGACACGAGATTTACCTGCAGAAAGCGGAGAATATCATGTTAGAGTACAGAAAAAACTTTACGAATCTCTTCAGGACACTTATGTTCATGGAACAGAAATTACAAAGACAACGTGAAATAAATCGTGACCTCGACCATAAATTGTCCAATGTCATGATTGATGTAGCTGAGGTGAACTATGTGCTGGAGAAAAAGGTACCCAACGAGAACTCTAATTTAGATTCCAAGGAGGTGGAGGTACAAGCCGTGTCTAAAGTCCGCTCGTGTGGCGTTACAGATGACAAGGCCAGATTCCAAGGTAAACCACCTCTCATTATCATTATGTTCACAAGTTTCAATCTTATCTTTTTAAAAAGTATAAGCTTAATAAATTTTGAATTCAATATGGTATGATGTCAAATAAGGTTAAATACAGAAGGTTACCAAGAACATTAAAATCTATCTGAGGATCATGGCGGATATTCTTTATTAGAAAAACTGAAGATTGTGATGGGGAACAGAAATTATTTAAAACAAAGTCTTATGTATTTGAGAAGATGGTTATTGGAATAAAAGTATTAGCAAATAACAACAAATGGTACTGATGAGATGTAAATGTTGGTATGATAACCCATATAAATCTCTCAAATGTCACTATGTTCATGCTAATTGATTTCCATACAGGCTATATGTGTTTGAAACGAAGTCTACAAATGTATCATATTATTTATGATTTAATGTTTTCAATACTTGCTTAAAAGAAATCAAGACACTAACAATACTAAAAACATCTGACATGTAGTAATAGGTGAGAGAAAACAAATAAATGGCTTTCTGTCATTGAGTTTTCTATTTTCTTTATATTGGGTTTATTATTAAAACTTTGCCTGGAGGCTTTCCCCAAAGAATGCATTTACATGTAGTTTGCAAGATGAATAAAGTAAAGGACACTCATCAAAGAACAACAATTTTATCTTGCAACTAAAGAGCATGCCAACAAACTCATTGCGCTAATTTTGTCATCTTATTAGGTTGTACTAGTAGCCTCTGTTCCTACATGTAAGCTGATGCAATACAGTTTTCCTCAAATGTTGGCCTATCAAATAAACCAAGAGAAAATTGCGGGTCACCACATAGGAGATGATCTTCATATTATCTGACAGACTAGAATGGGTTTATTTGCACAATAAATTAAATTTTAACACTTTCTTTTTTTTTTTCTTGAATTTACAATTGAGTGTGTAGTACACAATACAAAAACATCTTCTTTTTACATCTTTTTGCACACTTAAGAAAAGGGATATATTTGCTGATAAATTTAGGATTTTCATTATTCTATCTTGCTTATTCAAGTGAGATAATTAGTGGATTTGAAACAACAGGATTATCTCACAGCTTCGTGTACATCTGTTTTTATTAAGTAGATACAAATTATCTCCGCCTAAAACTGTTTTAGCACCAAAAGAGAATTTTGTTATTCCTAAAAAACCTTTTGAGAGATGTTGGCAAACTATGGTTAATACTAATTAGGATGTTATTTGGCAATGTTTGAAATCTCACTTTTTTTCTGTGCTCTGGGGGTTAGGTAAATACCAGCTGATTATCTCAGGAATGCTTTTATCATCTCTTTGAAAGACATGTTTAAAGAGTCCTTTACTTGCCCTAGCATTTATTATTTACATAATATATGTCTATAATCTGTTAGCGTGAAATTTGAGCTAATTATGTGTTTTTTAGTAGCTAAATACAGTATGAGGAGGGGAGAATTTTTTTTTTATTTATGGAGGACCAGACAGATTTTAAAACTGAACATTCAACTTTCAAGAATAAATATTGTTCATGAGCTTCCTTCTAAATACAAAATTCTTTCAAACCATTAATCCAACAATTGTTATCTTAAAAAAACCAACAAAAAGAATTGCATTTTATATTCACATGGGTTGGGGATCTTGGGTGGTCATTTCCATAGAATTCCTGGAGTAAAAATATAGACTCTATTTTTAATATAAGCATGACAAGATGTGAACATGTTACAATTCTCCTTCATAAATACAATAGACCTTTATGGTAATGAGTATGTATTACCACATCCTGTCTTTTCCCTCCTTCACAAACAGAACCCTTATAGCCATAAGATCTGCTGTTAGTCTGTGTTGTTTGTTTAAGGGTTTGTGTCCTTACTGAGATGTTATCTGTTCTTTATCCAACACCAAACAGTAACATTCCACGATATGTCACAAACTCTGCTGACGAGGGACAACCAATGACCTTATGTATGTAGGGTCTTCAGACAGATACAGGCCCAAGAAACATTAACAGGGAAAGATTTTACCCAGTCTGGCTCATTTTGGTACACAGAGGTAAATCATACTAAAAACATGTGAAGCAACAATTATTTATTTTTATCATGTGAAATCATACTAAATCTAAATCATTTAGCATCATATTGACCAGCAGGTCTGAAGTTACAGCAAGCTCTCCATGGAGTGTCCAGGGATCATGGGTTGAATAATTATGGCGCTGTTTATCTGTGATTATTTCACTCTCAGGCTTAAATTCAAGGATAAACAAGGGAATAGTTTTGATTGGTTTGAAAAAGCAGTTGAAAATTGGACCAAGCATTCCCATTTAAACTCAATTTAAGCCATATAATGTCACAATTTGATTTATAATAACTGGCCTTTATTTTCATTTCTGAAACGGTTGTTGTGTATGACTTAGAAACATGGTGCATAAAAGTACAACTCAACCTCAGAAGATATCATAAAGTCTGTAGGGGTAAAGGTAGTGAAGTAATCTAAAGTTATTTAGGTGTCAAATGCAACAACACGTCCCTACTCAGTCTTAAGATAACAAGCAAACGCGTAAAACAAGTAAACAAATGGGAGCAACAAGTTGTGAAAAGTATAACATTATCCTCTCAGACAGTCTTCAGGCATATACAGGAACTCTGACAAAAATATATATTTGGACAACCCAATTTAATATTGTTAAAGAACAGCAATAGCGATTTGGTCTATTGAACTAAATAAAGCTGCAAACTAGTGTAAAATCCATGTCGGTGATGTGATTAAACAAAGAGAGAGACAGAAGTACGGTTGGTCAAGTGCGTCATTATTCGATATTATATTTACTATACGAGTGTTTACAATGGCTAATTGGTTAACTAGCCAAACAAATTATCTGATTTCAAATAAAAAACATCTTTTTTGTTAACAATTTCACGTTCATTTTTTAATCGCGTCAATTATGTTTTCTTACGTGAGGTTCGTCAAAATAGACTAGTCAGGAATTGTTTGTCATGTATGTGGTTACAATAGACATGTGATAAAAATTGTAAAGTGGTGTGCTTTGAAATCAGGCGGTTTGATTGACTGCTTAAATACGTAACGAAACACGTAATTTAGTGTCGACTTAAAACACCCTGAGCCACCATACAGACGATAGCTACATCATGATAAAGTTGTTTATAGTTTGTCGGTGTATTGCTGGAGGACAATTGTAAGTGGAACAGCTTGTAAGAATATGTTAATCTACTGCACGCAAGTTGGTAAACAAAATAGAGCTGGGAATTGGAAGTATTTTGGTAATAAGCTACTTCGACAAAAAAGCTTCATTTAATTAAAAAGCGTAATTTGAGCAGAAATGCATTTGAAACCTTATAATTTCCCGACCACACTTATGGCTTCCTTGCTACAACCTATTGGTTTGAAAATAAACATCGCTACTTTGCTTATATATTGCCCATTTTTCCATGTGAGTATTACAACGAAATCTTCGTGATGGGAGCGATTGAGAGATATTGTACGGTACCTAATGATCAGTAAAGTTTGATCACCCATTGTAGGTGGTTTCCGACTAATTAAAAACAAAAGTATTGTTTTCTATTCCCTAATAAAAGCTAAATAAGCATACATTCGACAAGATTGATTTCGCAATTAAGAACTTGGAAGAGGTAATGAATCAGGTTATGGAGGTTTTCTGTATATTTTAGCTAAATTGTGAGCAGATTATGAATGAAAGCCTATTGAAACAAATGGTTACTGAGGGAGACACCGCTCATCGCTGAGTCGTATATCCCATTGATCGATCTGCCGATCTAGATGTTTGGACAAGGATATCTTAGGTTGATCTTCTTACATAACGCGATTCCTGCCTTATTTTATCTGGCAGCATTATTGCTTGGACAAACTCATCCACCTGACGAAAACAAAATATATACCTCGTAAGCAACTACGTTTTAGGCGGGGTAATTGATGAACCCTGATACATGTATCAAATAACTAGTTTTTTTAGATTCTAACTACACAAGCTTATTCGCTAGTAATCGATAATAGATCCATTTAACAAATGAAGTTAAATTCAGCAGAGTTAAACGTTGTTATGTTTATTTTTTCTCAATCCAGTTTCGATATCCTAATATTTCAATTTGACTGAACTCAATCACCGACAGATGGCCGTATACTTTTGAGTAGAAAGATACTGATGTTGGTGACAAAGGACAAGATTTCAGTAATTGTAGGTTATTTAGCATACTTGTTGACTTATCACCATTCCTATGTTTGTTTCATTGTCATGCGTTATTGCCGTTGAGTATTTTAGACAATTCGACAAGACAGTTCGAAGACCATCCTAGTAACACGAGACCATCTTCAAATTAATATCGTCTACAGACCCCAGAACTGGAATTCACGTAATTCATGTAAAAGGTATGAATCACAGGATCGTGTCAAAATAAAAAATACCAAAGGGCAACATTTAATATGGTATATGATTATTTCAGACTTGCAAGAAAAATGTGGTATCGCAATTTGAAGAATTGATAGAATTGTACAGCGTCATGACATATCATTCATTATCAATATTATTCAAGATGATCAATGCTATCGAAAGTAATTTACAGAGAAAGCAGGACAGTTGATTCAATAACCTGACCATATGTCAGATTGTATTTCCTGTTGGGGTATCATGAAGAATAGCTGACGTGCTAATCATCCTTCTTCTTAAATACTATTTTCCATTTCTTAGCTTGCTGATATCTATACACACTCTTATGTGTGTTGAGGATTTCTTAACTTAAACGAGGACTTGGCATTGCCAGTTAAAGCAACTGTTGGCTACCAATAAGATCCATGACATTGTAATCACATCTGATAAAATTGAATATCAAACGGCGTACAAAGACGTCTGGCACACTGAGATTAAAAGAAGGTAGGCCTAGACAAGTAGGCCTAGACGGTTGTGTCATTGGTTATCTCGACAAACTATAAGTGACGTATTTGGTACTAAATGCGTTAAAACAGTTCCGATCGAGGTGCTTATTTAAATTTAGTTCGCAATCTCACTGATTTGAAGGAGTCTCAGCAGCACTATGTATATACGTATCTATCTCTCATAGACAGCTTATTGCATTCTCTTTAGATGTGGATTTTCAAATCAATAAGGTATTAAGTAAATAGTCAACGTCAAAGAATCGTCTTGCCTATTCCAATCAATTTATAATCCATAGGTGTCCAGAAAAGCTAAAGGCCGATGTATAGCAATATACTGTATTTATAATAAACCATCCTTTGTGTTTGTTCTAAATGTATTTGATTCAATCGGGTTATGCCAACAATCACA
>JAVFBW010186190.1:0-10480 GCA_034783835.1 Mopalia ciliata
CCCTCTTAGACCCTTTTCTTCAAACTATCTTAACAGTGTGGGCGTCAAGATCCATTCATGGATCTCTTGTTTAAAATACATGGTAAATCTGTCTGTGCTGTCTCCCTGACTGATGGCTCATTCGCCCCAGACTTTCATCCTCATGCGGACTGACCCTAAACCCATTGTGTCTCACTCAGCCAGTGGTTGGCGCATCCCGTATCAGGTTGAATGAAAACAGTTTTTCTAGCAGATTATAGTACTTCGGTTTTGAATAATAATTCAGACAAATCTGCCATAAAAAAAGCAGATTACCTGTTTAAAAGAAATATTTTGTACCGCTAAGTTTTTTCAGCCTTGTTGACGGCTGGCGAGGCAAAACAGCATGGTGCAAGACATACATGTATATAACTTCGGTTCTTAAAGAAAACGACCGAGTGATCGACAAAAGATTAATTTACAGCTTAAAAAGGAACCCTTTTTAACTTTTTGTTTTAAAAATGACAGCAGTTAAACACAGGGACAGATTTCTCTGCATGTAGTTCACCCAGCACTTTACACACGGCACCAGCATAGTTAAGGGGGCGTGTCAAATTTTCGGTGAATTCGATTTTACAATTCGTATACCTTCAAGTTTATAACCATTAACAGGTACCCGATAAACCGTTTCAGCACTAGAATACACTGATGTCATAAAAGTGAAATACCCTTTAGCACAGCGTAAACCACCCATCAATCAATCCATCCTACGAGTGGCAGAAGATTACTGATCTGTAACTCTTAAGTCTTATAGTCAACATGAGGCCAATTAAGTGGGATGTGAATCATTTCATTGTTTGCAATGGACAACTTACAGTTTGGTTTCCTTCACGCATTGAGGTGGTTGGCATGAAATGACAATCATATCATATCACCTAATGTCTCCGATTTGACCTGCCAAGTTGTAAATATGTTTAGTTGTTGTTTAGTGAAAACAGAGATAGCTTTAGCCATGTTCTTAAAGCCACAGGTCCGACATTAAAAAGGTCAGGCACTCCAAGCCCAATTGTCCTAAAATATCACAAACAATGAGAGGAGAGGGATATTATCTTTTGAGCTAATTATATGCATATTAATTACTTAAATAAGTTCACTTAAATTTGCATAAAACACTTTATAAACTCCAAATTGAATAGCCCAATCAGGCCTGTGCAGTTATCTTTTTCTTAAAATCAGTCCTCTAAAATTTTCTGAGATAACCTAATATTTGCATTTTCCCCTGGTTTTCTGCTTTTTTTAATACATAAATGTGTATTTGCTAGAAAGAAAGCAAAATTGCTTTAAAATACATTGTTCATTGATAAGCACATGACAAAATTTTCAAAATCAATCTCAAAATACAAATTAACACGAAGACTGCAAACAATTCGGGAAACCGTTAAATCCATCCTCGTAAGTTAAGTTTGTATAACCATGGGGAGACCCAATTCTGTCCGTTCTCCCCAACAGCACATGCCTGCCATATATTTGAAAACTAGATGTGCCTTTAGCATGATATCTACTTTTGTATTTTTAAGGATGGTACCAGGGCTACAGTGGCTACCATGGATATGGAAACAACTATAACTATGGAAACTACAACCAAGGTTATGGTAACTACAACCAAGGCTACGGCAACTACGACAATAATTACTATGGCTACAACCAAGGCTACAATGGCGGTGGTGGTGGCGGCTGGAGTGGTGGAAGCTATGATCAGGGTTATTACAACAACTACAGCTAATGAACACTCCCTAATAAACAGTTACTTATCATTAGGACTACAACTGTATGGGAGCTGAGAGGCGACCTACTATTCAGGGAACATTTACCTGAGTTCATTTACAACCACACATCATTTGTGTTCACAGCTGATTGTCTTGTACATATATCTAGTTTTGGATCTGCTTAATATCATTATTGAAACTGATTTTTTTTCTTTATCGTCTATTTGCATGTGATTAATAATATTAGTGTAAGCTCTGTAATTATGCTGCTCCAATAGTTCCAATTGTAATTAGTGTGTGAATTGTCTCCGCCCAATGGTAGACATTTATTATGTGTTATTTAAAGCATTGCCTAGTAAAGTATGACTGTAGTCTTTAAAACATCTCTATCTTCTCAAAATGTCTCATTTTAGAGATGAGACAAACAGGCATTACTACTGTAGTTTAAGAGCAAGTCAAGTGTAGTCCTGTCTATACAGGTGTGAGAATAATAGTCTGGGCTGGATTTACCCAGTGATTATGGAGATTGGGCTGAAGGTGCTATAACTGCACTATTAAGGGGCAGCTTTTGTTGCAGACTTCGTACATGATTTTTAGATAACCAGTTGTGTATAAGCCAGTTAGTAAAAGAGCATGTTAAAGATTATCTATTAACACCAATGGTATACTGGATTTGCTGCAGATGCATTTCAATGTTATCAGGGTTCAGTTGATGACCTATACAGTCCAACTACTATCCTACTGCTGGGAAATAACTCCCAAGAAACTCTGTCTTAACAACAGTGAGACTCTATATAAATAGTGTGAACCACTAGCGTCAAAGGAAGAATCAAATATTTGATTCAACCACTAGAGAGTAGATACTATTCTGTTCTGCTTTACAGCTGTGCATAATATCCGATTTTGAAAGATTGCCATGGTAAGGTTTGGCAAATAAACATAAAATCATTGTTTTGCATTGTTGATGCTAATTTTTATCGGTTGCAATGTTTATCTTTGTTCTTTTGTCATTATTATTGTTAATATTTTCAGCCATTGTACATGTCTGTCAAAAAACATTTTATATTTTTATCATATTCATCTATTGGGCCTGTGTTGAGATTTTTTGTAAGGAAATGATGGTCCTTTCTTAGAACTTAGAAACATTAATGTGATGTTGTTGTGGTTTCACTATGGTTCTCTACCAGAATGAAAGATGATGATCATTGAACTATTCATTCCGCTTCACTATATTTTTGTTGTTGGGTGATGATTATTGTTAATTACAAATATGCTACCCAGATCATGGCATCTTTCTAATTAACAGGGATCACTATTTCCCTCTGTAATTTCCTTCTAGCTACTATTATTTTGATAATATACATTGCTTAACATGTTTTTTTTTTTCTCGCAAAATGTATTACTCTTGAAAGCACCAGTTGTCTCTCTTGTTTTCTATAATTTTGTTGCAGCAATGTATAGTTACTGGAGATGGATTTGTAAATATTACATATGTGGATCATAATACTGCTGTCCCTTCTCCACTTTTCTTACTCCATAATTATCTTGACGACATTCACAAAATCAGATCTCAAAGTTAAGTGACATAGCTAATGCTCTAATCTTTACTTGCGACGTGTAAGATGTGTACAAATTCCAACAGTACACTCTTCACAAGATTGTTTGATAGTTTGAGAAGAAAATACAAGATTTCCAGGAAACTGGCTAATACTTTTTTCTTCAATTTTTTTGTCCGACTTTATGAAGATTATAGAATCTGATACTAGAACGCTTTTCAAAATACAAGAGTATAATTAGCATTGGTGTAATAATAACGAATGGATTTCCCAGTATGTTGTTTTAAGCAAACTGCAGAGAGTTGAAAAGTGATCGAATGGCAACACAAACTAAGTTATTATTAGAGCGTTAACAGGGTTTCAGTTCAACCTTACTGGAAAGGTTAACTGATGAGTATTTGGGAGATTAGTCTCCCATTCAAGGACTTAGTTGAGAAGAGGTTTTGTTATGTCATTGTCATCTTGCATGGTTTATTTATCTATTATGCAACTTGTTAAATGTTTTCCATGTTATTCTATATTCGATACATACATATATACAAATATAAATATATATACATACACATACTTATATATTTATATGGCATACTGTACAATAAGCTTTTGTCTTTTATTTTTAGAGTTTTGTTCATGCAATGATCTGCGTTGACACTCTTAAGTTCCCCACTGGAGACCGAATGGTATTTGTTATTGGAGGATTTCTGTCTACTGGACAGTGGCAATTAAGCCTTCCACACAATAATATAGCTGGTGTAGTACTTATATATTTAGTCAGAAATTCTCAAGATAATCCTTTTTTCTAGATGTCAATATAGGTGTGCAAGTTATGTTTATTTTATTACAACAAATCAGTTGGAAATCTGACTTTTGCCGTGCTAGTTTAAAAGCTAGAACTTTAGAAATGGGGCCACTAAAAACTTTCTGCCTCCCAAGTTCACACTTCAAATGATTACAAATTTTAATGCTTACTGTAAGTACTAACTAGTGTAATGTGAGGCCTGTTTTGTTATCTGTCAAATGTGACAATGCTACTTGTAGACAAAAAAAAAATGAGATAAAAAAACCCGGCAGTTTTAAGCTCTGCCTTTTTGTTAACTTTGTTGTTAAAGCTCTAAGAATATGATCTTTGCTCCCTAAAAGTGACGATTTTTTCCATGTTTATAATGGCTGTGTAAGAATGATCAATGAACAGATTTTTTGTGGAAACAGCCGATTAAGTCCTTTGTGGACATTTTACCTACAGTAATTAAAAGCCCTTCCGGAAGCATTATGATCTTTAGACCTCGTGTGCCTGCTTTTACATAGTGCTGTTCGTAGTAAAACTTTACGGACATGAACTCGTGAATGATCAAAGCATACTTCAGCAATTCAATCTTTGAAGTGAGCTCATTTCGGAAATGTGGCATTGTTTGATTAACGTTAACAAAACCATACTGCCAGTTGAAAACCTTTAATTTTGATTATTTTATGTCATAAATCATTCAACCACACCTATAGACCTGAGTCATGCCGACAATTGTAATGATACCGATACAAAAATTTTAAAATAAAGTGAAAGTGAAGAAAACGTCAAATGGTTTTTGCTAAACTGTTACACACATTGTTGATTAAATTAGTCCCACTTTATTAAGTTTTCCAGCTATTAAAAACATTATTTCAATTAAATTTTGAAGCGTAAAAGTGTGCGACTGTTGAGTATTTCTGTTATCCACATTTCTTGAATATTATTGTGGTATAGTGTTGATTTTTATTTTATTCAAATCAATGTGTGGCTATTTTTTTCTCAATAAAATTAGACTTGTCCCTCCTAACCAATTGCAGGATATCAAGGGGCTAACATTTTAGCGGGACTATAGAATAAATGAGCAGCCTACTAGGAAGGGTCAGTATAGCTTGTGCTATATGATGACGGTACCTGGATCTACTAGGAAGACATATACAATCACATGACAGTGATTTCCCGTTCTAAGGGAAATAAACATATCCTCCTTGTTACTGTTATCATTGTAACTGTCTTATAACTCTCAAAATACGTTAGCTAAGTCTTTTTCTCTATGAGTTTTGAAAAAATTTTATTGTGTCTCCCATAGTTTTCAGTTGCCATTTTAATAGGGGATATTTACTTAAGATAGGGTAAACATTCTTAGCTGAAGTTTTTGGCGGTCAAAATAGACAAGGCACATGTTTGCGGCTATCTTATCCACTTTGCTTTGGGAAGTTACGTTTGTTTCCATTAATTGCCTTAGCCAACTGCCAGGGCTCAGTTGTATCGAGTGCACTTCCTGAACTGAACATGCTTCGATTTACCGTTCACAGGCCGCCTTTTGACCATCAGGTATATGAGTGAGTCACATGTTGTGGCTCCGGCAATCGCAGGGGTGGTTTTTACGAGGTTTCCTCCCGGTTTTCCACCTTAAAAAGGCTGTATACAGTGTGAAGTGGACAATCCGTCATCATATAAGTGAAATACCCTTGAGTACGACATTAAACACCAAACAAACAAACTTAATTGTATTGTATCTTGTAAAGGTATTTTGTGTGACGGTAGTTCCTTCCAGTCGTTACATTTGTATACCATTATATAAACATATATATGACAGGACATATTTGCCTGGTAAGCTGTGATAAGAGCAAAGCAACAGTATGGCATAGAAAAAGAAAACCTAAAGAACAGGCCTTTAGTTTATCTCCAAGTGAAAACAAACGGTACTTATTATCAGCGTTTAGAGATAGTGAACAAAGCGCTTGGGCTGGAAGGAGCTTCCTGTTGCTCTGATTAGCTGATGTGGCAACACGAACACTATGCTTTATGGCTTGTGGTTGGCCTGTACCTATTTGTAACCAGATACGTTTCTGGTGGATTCTACCACCTAATGGGCTTGCACGATGATCCGAGTAAGTAGACCTTGAATGCAATCAAATAAATCTGGAACCAGCTATTGCGTTCACTCAATTTTTATTACTTAATCGTCACACAGGTTTGTAAGATGAACTTATTTTCTGTTATGCTGACACGAGTCTTTGTTCAGATCACAACAGCTAAGAGTCTGTCTAGTATAAATGATGACGAATAACAAGAAGTCCCATTGACACCGATTTATTAGGGCCACTTTAGGATTATGGGAGAAGGCATATATTGCGTTGAAATAAAACCGATTCATTTTAGTCTTTAAAGCTATCATTGGGACATTATAAGTATTGCCATCCTTTTTCGTAGAAATATGAAGAAAGTTACTTTCAATCCTTCTGTTTGTCAATGACCTACTTTACTTCATTTTATTTAGTTCATTTATTAAAGGTACGCGGTTCAGCTTTTATGTTACCAAATAATGTACATCTGTGCATCTAAATAAAGATTTTAGATAACATGTGCGTTCATGTTTTGTTTTGTTTTTCTTAAAGGAGAAGGCACGCGATTTTACAGTGGGGTTTGGTCGTTTTTAAATACCATTGTAGGACCTGTAACATATCCCTCAGATCAAGGAGCTAATTACAATTAAGTCAGTAATTAAAATATTACCAACCGGAAGTGATGCACGTGACCCACAGCATATCGTATGCTATATCAGTGTTAAACGCACGAATGTCTCCTATCAGACAGGAATTATTGCCTGTCTGTGTACCTGTATGTGGAAATTCTGAATTGGTTATTGCAAAAGGAATTCTGTTTATCTGTTTCCTGAAAGATTTTTTTGTTTTCTAAGGCGGTGGCTTGTAAAAATCAGAAACAAAGCTTTGCCAGTAAGCCCATCATTTGACAGGTTAAAAAAACTTGAGTGTGCGTAAACAAATTTGTGCCATGCGATTTTGAACGGGACCTTCAGCACGAATTGACCGATTAACAAAAAAGATGCTGTATACCGTTTGTATTTTATTTTGCCCATACCGAAAAGCTCAGATATGCAGGAAAATATCGGAGAAGCGCGAGGTGCTTCCACGCCAGACAAAGAAGGCAGGGCACGACTTTACGCACACCAACCAAACAAACAAACAATCGTACTTTCACTGTAAAGTCTCAAATATATAAGGAAAATGTTTAACGCCCCATCATTTCGTCTAGGCATTGTCATTAAAGATCTTGCTAAATTGAACATGATGTATATTGTAGCCCCTATCTGGTGAATTAGAATTACGTTATCGTCCAAGAAAGGAGAACGAATACAAGGGAGAAACTGTTGTCATTTTTTAATTTTGTTTTCATTTTGTTTTAATTACATTTCGGTATAGTTTTATTTCAATTTTATCTTAATTTTGATTTTAACTTTGTTTTTTTTTCATTTCATTTCATTTTGTTTTCGTTTTTATTAAGTTGTATTAATTTGATTTTGATTTTATTTTCGATATAATAAAATAAAAATTATTAGATGGCAGCTCTCGGCCACCATACTTTTGCCTCGAGTTCAGCTAGTCAACAACAGGAGGCGGACGCCGAGTTTTTCACTAATCCCTAGTCCAGTACCAGTAGGCCTAAGCTTAGCGCAGATAAAGAGCCTAAACTGAGAACATGATATAGACAGTTTTTGATTCCCATTCATGTTAAATCAAGCTGTCTTGTCCATTTAAGGGCATTTTTATATTGATTTTTTTTTACGTTTATCAAGTTATTAGATTTGACGATTCAGGTTATTCATGACACCATGCCGCGACTTGTTTTCTGTGCGACTGTCTGCATATCGACTGTCTTATACAAGTCTATAACGCGTATTGGCGCCCAGGCTTTCACACTGCTGTACCTACCGTTTTTTTATGTTTATATCTTTCTTCTTGGCTTCTAGTTTTTCCTTAAAATAATTTGGTACAAACCCGTACGGTAATAAATCTGCCGGATAGAAAATTTCAGAGTAGAACTTGACTCGGATATGATAGGGGTATCGTTGCTATAGCATATAAAATTGTGTTGTTGTTGTGTGTCACTTGCACCACGCGCGTCCCTTCCGGTGTGTAAAACTTTAATTACTGGTATAATGTTAATTAGTTTCTGATTTGAGGGCTGTTATCTGACTAAAATCGTATTTAAAAACGACCAATACCCACTATAAAATAACGTGCCTTCTCCTTTAAGCATGCTTTTCTGATGAAAGTCAATGTGGAATGTAAAGTTTCGTTTCAGAGTTTCCTGCTATGTGATAAAGGTTTTACCTCCGCACTTGACATGTATATCATGGCTTCATCTATAGGTCCTCAGCGGTCCGTGTCCCTTTTGACAATTCATCTTCCAGATTTTGATTTTCAAAGCTGAAAGATGGAAAGCTCGACATCGCTTCTAACTTCCAAAACAAACTTGGCAAAGCTGGAGAAGGAACGCTCTTCATCGCTTCCAGCTTTCGACCAGCTCCCACTCAAAGCTAAAAAGCTCATCACCGTGTTCAGCTTTTCATCTTTTACCAACAGTAGATGGAAATATGAAAAGCTAAGGGCGTTTTTATTTTGTAAACGCTTCCAACTTCCAGTTTTAATATTTTATTCGTTTTACGGCGTTAAATCTGCGTTTCGGCATCACGTGAATAATGAAGACTACATATATTATATATATATAGAGCTACACAGGAACGTGGTTTCTTTTACCCAAATCTAATTCACGAAAATCATAAACAATTTTCATGATTTTTTGACTAAGTTGTGTGTAAATGCTGAATAAAAACTGCTATTTGTTATAATTATTGCAAATTGCGTTATTTTAAACTGCATTAATAAGAGCAATTGTAAAAACTGTTTTTTTTTCTGGGAAAGGTAATTTGTCTCGGTGTCAAAGATTATGCAAAACACATTGATGTATTATCCTAAACAGGTTACGAAAAAAATTGCACACGAGTAAAGAAAAATTCAACATTTAAGGCTTTGTTATGGAAGCCGGATGCGGCTACTTTCGCAGTTTTGCAGTTTCGTCTCGCAGTTTCGCGCTTTCGTTTTGCATTTCGCAGTCTCGTGGTTTCGACCTTCAAGAAAAGGGCAAAAGTACGAGATCAACTTCGCTGTTTTGTCTCTACCGGAAGGCGAAACCGCGAAAGTAACTTCGCTCTTTTTTTTCCGGTTTGTCATGCGCGTGTACTTTGCACTAACGATTCTACCTGCGGTCAGCACTGATTGGGCCCCGGCATAGATTAGACCCCTTTCACTAATTAGACCCCTTTCAGAGCTGGGAATATGCAAATTAAACCGCAGTTTCGCAATCAGTTAAAAACAAATCCTACAGCGGGTACTGCTTTCATATTTGAAAGTGCCAGGACATAGGAATCCATTATTGATTTGAGCTGAAGGCAGAGGACTAATTTTTTATTTTATTTTCACATCGATCATATAAATTATTATAAACATTATAAGTGTGTCTGTTATAAAGACCTCCAATGTGTCTTTTTTATCGTATAATATTTCATTTTTATTGCGAAACTGCGCCCTAAATGCTTATTCCCAGCTCTGATAAAGCGTTGTAAGCTGCAAACTGTACGCGCATGTCAAACCAGAAGACAAAAGAGCGAAGTTACTTTCGCCTTCCGGTAGAAACCGGAAGACAAAAGAGCGAAGTTACTTTCGCGCTTTCGTCTTCCGGTACAGACCGGAAGACAAAACAGCGAAGTTGATCTCGTACTTTTGCCCTTTTCTTGTCGAGACTGCGAAAGAGCAAAACGAAAGAGCGAAACTGCCAAGCGAAAGTACAAAACTGCGAAAGTAGAAACAACGAAAGTAGTCTCGCAGTTTTGTCCTGTACTTTCGCTGCTTCGTGGCACACTTTCGTAGTTTTGCCTCGCAGTTTCGTGGTTTCGACTTTTTTAATCTCGCAGTTTCGCTTCGTTGTTTCGTGGTTTTGCCGTTTTGTCCTTGTTTTTGATAGAGAAAACTAGGAAAGCACGAGTGGCCGCATCCTGCTTCCATATTTTGTGGAATGGTTTCAACAAATTTAATAAGGAATTGTTTTTATAGTGTAGTAATTATTACACTTTGCGGTTTCATTTATCTGAGATCGTTTATAGGAGGAAGTCAAAAATTTACAGATATTCTTTCTTGCATTCACAATTCTTTTGAAAGATGAAAAGATGTATTTGGAAATAAATTATAACAAACTTCGTTATATTCGTTATAATAATGTAAAATAAAACCGCACCAAGACCCATCCCTCGACATGATAAGGATATAATAAAGGATGAACACAGAGTCTTGGATTGAACTTGGGATTCGTCATATGTGTTTAATTGGACCATAGAT
>JAVFBW010186201.1:0-10480 GCA_034783835.1 Mopalia ciliata
TGTATTTAGAATGTGTTGTTAATTTGCCACAACCATAGGTTTTGGTTAACTATGGAAGGTAACTCAAACATGAACTTATTAAAACTACCAAGATTAGGGAAAAAGAAGTAAAAATTTGAAAAACTACAACACAGGACACTTCACGACGAACTATCATCATTTAAAAAATAAAAAAATAAAATAAAAAAATGCATTAATATGGAATTTAAAAAAAAGCCTGCACTGAAATTTTGGAGAAAAAAAAAAAAAAGCCTCACCATTTTTTCAGAACAAATTGCCTGACAAACTACTAATCATTTTTTGTTAGCCTTACGATAAAACATTCTTTAAACACATTTTATTAAATCAAAACCATTTCAATTTCAAACCTTCTCGACAGCTTCAGTTTTATCCATTTCACTTAAACACAACATATACATTTATGAAACACCTCTTGTCATACCTGTGATTCTTCCCTTTAATCCTCACCAAGATGTTCCTAAAAACAGATAACACAAATGAGAGAATAAGTAAATGTTAAATAAATCATTCCTGAAAATGACAAAGCTTAAGGAGTACTATTTAGCTAGGATTCAAACTCCATGAGATTTCCAGACTTCCCCAGTTTGACGCATAATCACCACAATCATACACTGGATTTTTAGAAAAAAGACAACTCATACGGCTTTGAAAGTTACAAAATTGTATTACAAATATTGTGGTTATACACAATTACAATATATAAATGAAAACAAGTACATGTACAGTATTTTGTCAATGTAAATGGTTGCACAACATTTAACTATAATTTGTTTTTCTTGTTTTATCAATGAACACCAGTTTAGCACAAGAAACAAGTTTTTAAATTTCAGATGCTCTCACCGGGAACACATTTTCATGCAAAATGGAGATAACAAAGTTCATTGTGAATGGCTACTACTACTTCATAGAAATATACAATACAGTTCAGACAGGTGTTCAGTTTTAAATTGATTCATTGACTTTTTCATCAGGAATACCCGAAAAATAACAGCAAATTGAGTTTTTCTTAAATTTAATTTTCAGCTTTGTTAGAAAAATTTAGTTTTGGCTACTTTTGGCCACTGGCGAGCTATAAAATTAAGAATTGACAGTGGAGGACCCACAGATTTCCTCACTTCACCCAGTGTCATTATCCACCAACATGTTTTTTTTTTTTAATTGACGATGAAAAGTTAGTAAAATTGAGTATTAATGCATTATGTGCGCCAAAGGCTTTAAAAATATTGAGTCGGCAATATCAAATAGTTTGATGAAAAATTTTGTCTATAAAAAGACCTGGTTTCTTTACAGTGAATTGTGTCTAGAAGTTGCTTTCCAAGAATAAACAAATTTAGAAGTGTATTTATGGAGCTGTTATTATTTCTTCTTATTCAAGTTTTTTGATGGTTTATCTTGCCTAACCCAAGAAATAATGAAACCCATTGGTAAGCTTAATTGTTTTTGTATAGATAGTCAAACTGTGATGTCAAAAATTTCTTGTATCAACCCCTACTAATATGATTTTGAAAACAGTTTCATAAATAGCCCTTTGGTATAGAAAAAAAGAGTTGTAGTTTTTACTATACTATTAGATTCACTTACAGAGAACTTTTGAATGTCTAACTGTTTACATTTACAGCATACAAATGAGACTAACTAACAACCCTGATACTGACAATAAAATTCTTAGTTTACCGTTTGAAGGTGTTCATTTGTTGCGATGCTTTGAAGCAAACTTATTTATATGAGAAAGTCAGTCATCTATGTATTTTAACTTTCAGCAAGGTCACGCATTTGAAACATGTCCATGAAATATAACATCAAAATTCTTTAGGACATAGCAAACATTGGCATCAACAAATGGCAGCAATGAACTCACCCTTTGTGCACTAACTCATTGAGTTTCTGTACATGACGTTCCGCCAAACCTGAAAAACAATCAGTATACACTTACACCACAAGCACATGTACATGGTTGACATATATAGGTGTATCAATGAGGTTTTGTTTTGTTTGTTTGATTGGAGTTTAACGTCATACTCAAGGGTATTTAACTTATATGATGAGGTCATGTTCACTTCACACTGTTCCTTGCCTAACTACCACAAAAAATCAAGAGTAAACCTTGTAAAAAAAAAACCCCACATCTTGACTCACTCATATACCGATTTGTTTGTTTTGTTTGTTTGATTGGTGTTAAACATCGTACTGAAGGGTATTTCACTTATATGATGACGGATTGTGCACTTGACACTGTATACAGCCTTATAGCAGTGGAAAACCGGGAAGGAACCTCATAAAAACCACCCCCGCCGGAGCCACTCATATACTGGAGTTAACCAGTTGGTCGACAGACGAGTCGATCTCAGTGAGGAAAATAGTTTATATATTACTTGAGCTTAACTGTGATCCTCTATTAGGACAGTAATCTTGTGATGTAAAGGTGGCCATTTTGTTTTAACAGAACTTGGTGAAATGCAACCCTATCGTTTGTCTCAATGGAGGGATTTGTTCATTTGTTAGATAGATTGTTTTTTTTTATATTGAGGTTTAACGTCGTACTCAAGGGTATTTCACTTATATGACGACATGCCAGCCCAATTGGTAAAGGAAACCACCCTCGACACCACTGGCAACACACAAAGACAGTAGCTTCATACTAAAGGTTAATTGGTGAATTTGATTTCAAGCTAGCATGTTCACAAACATTAGTGATGGATGCCAAGAAGCATTTCGAGGCCATCTCCCCCCACTTACTATGGTAGTGGTGGACAATAAAGTTTGTATAATAAATCAAGTTTGCTTTATTTTACATAAATGCACATTTATGTAATTAAAAAATCAGCAAAGGTTGCAAATGCAAATGTTAGGTTATCTCACAAATTTTTCAGACGACTGATTTTATGGTTATGCCTAGGTACATTTAACCCTAACACTTAATCATGTATCCTCCAGACAAACCACATATAAACATGAGAACTTACTTCCACCAATTCTCTTTCTTAATTCACCATAATTTATTAATCCGTATAACTCCTGGGTCTGCTTCTTCACCTCTGAGAAATAAAAACAATTTATTAACCTTCAAGTATTTGTTAACTCATAAATTTGAAAAAAAATTCTACACAGCTGCATTTTGTGAAGATTATGTATAAGTCCATAAGTATAAGATTGCTGTTCTCCCTTCTTTTTGCCCCTTGGCCCATTATAATGTAACTATGGAAATCTGTCAGTAATAAAGAAATATTAATAAAATTATTAACATGGTCGGAAAATTAACTAAAGAATTTAGAACTTATAATTTTAAAGAGATTCACCTTAATACACATGCAATGCATTTATCAACTTTCAGAAAAAATATCATGATAGATTTTAACTTCCATGATGTAATGTTTCCGGTTTTCTTGACAAACATCTGGAGAATATGTTTCCATTTTCAGAATAGCCGAAAGACGCCTAATACTCATACTAAGGAAACAAAAGCAGTCAGAAATTGTTCAACCTATTATAACCAAGTTACTGTTCTTACTGATAAGAAGACTGTCATCTGATTACCTTCTAATCAATGAAGGGTTAACAAATTTTAGTTCTCAATAAAAAATCAACTCTTTTACCGCGATGACTGTAAATCTTATGAAAGATATTAGTTACTGTCTTACTGGACCCTTTGGGCTAAAAATGAATAAATTTGTTTTTTTATCACTTACATTTAAAACTATATGTTGGTGAAAAAAATAATTCGAAATAATAATTATAGAAAGATAAATTGAAGCCTATAATTTAGTTTTCACATGATAATATTCAAGTCGCAAAACTCTATTAGCCTTTTGCTGGCACTTCATTTTCAAGCAGACTCCACATTTTTCTGGGGTGTATTCCTAGAAAGCTTTCATTTTAGAAAATTCAAAATTGTACCATTGTAAAGAGCACAATGCATTTTAGTTTGTCTTTGATTTTTTTAATGTTTTCTGAAATTTGAATTTTTATAAGACTTTCCAAGGTGGGATGGACAAAAAACTGGGATCATTTTTTCAACAAAAAAATTCTTCCACTCTGTCAACTTATTTATTGAGTATTATTATTACGAAATTAACCATGGAAACACTTTAGAAATATGATTGGATTTTCACCACATTCACATATATGAAACTCTGGAGTATTCAAGCTTTCCAAAAATATATATATATGGTACAGTTTTATATTCTTCTGCATAAAATACTAAATACAACAGGTGTTCTGAAAATCAACCAAGGGGTCCAGCAAGACCTAAAGGTAAGTCTTATTGTTACTACCTAAATATATAATATGTTTGATTAGTGTCTAATATTCCAGTAAATTCAAGGGAAATGGATAGGAAACCTTGCTAAAATAACCCAGACAACTAGTCACTACTACGGTTTTTGGAATTCAAAATGTTCACTTAGTGTTTTTCTTTATTTAACCATCCTTAAAAAAAATTATTGAGCACTCACAAAAACACGCATTATACCGATTTAAACTATTTATTTTCAGAAAAGGTAGACTTAATTGGGGAACAGGTCAAGGCGACCTATATCAATGCTTTTTGTGAACGCCTCTCCCATTATAAAATAGGACAATAACTCTTCTTAACAAATCTGTCAAACTTCAACAGGAATCACAATCCTACAACAGTGCATCATAATTCTAAATTTGGGCATTCAGAGTTTGTTCATTCTTGAGGTATAGTATATTCTGTTTGTTTGTTTGATTGGTGTTTAACATCGTACTCATGGGTGAGGTATAGTATATTCTGTTTGTTTGTTTGATTGGTGTTTAACATCGTACTCATGGGTGAGGTATAGTATAAAAGGCAGTAAAAGACGTACGGACATCACATATGGATGAACAGAGTGACTGATAAGATGACAACAGTACCCAAAGGCCAACTATTGTTTGAGGAGTAAAAACCCTGAGGCATTAACACACTTTTGCAGGTAATTTATTTTTTTTGTTTTGCATTTGTTGAAAGCTAAGAGTATATCAAAACGGTGTTCCTAATCGAATTTACTAATAAACGTTACAAGAGAGATTACCTGGAGGAAAATGAATGTACTTGGATATTTTGTGCCACGTTCTGTAATAGAGATGTCGTACTTGGTTCTTGTCTCGAATCAAGGCAGGGATGAAACCTTTTCTCCTACATTTAAATGCAATGTAACTCTGAATGGCATCAAAATCCTTGCCACACTGAAATCGAAAGCAGAACATAAAATACATTAAAGTGTGAAATCCCGCAACAAACATTTTTTATCCATTTTTACAGATTAAATGGCAAAAATTTCAAGCCAATGTTTGATTGAGGTTCAAGACTATACACCAGGCTATTTCACTAGAATAAGGGAATACAAGCCCAACGGGTGAACAAAATCACCTTCAACATCATTAGCTACAACCCACAGAAGACAGGACAGTAAGACACAAATATGAAGGAATTTAACAGATTGCCTTGGTGTTGTCATTCCCTTCTGAGAACAGCAGAGCTAGAGACAGCACCCTCCAACCACCTGCTCCATCAGAAGGGGGCTGTGCAAAATTTTAAAGTAATCTGTTTGCATTTTGTGCTTAAGTAAAACAAGCTGAGTAGCTAGCAGCTACACCACTAGAGGCTTTTTAGGTGGTATCACCTTTTGCTACTTTTGTTTAAGAACTATTTTTTTCTTTAAAGAACCAAAGAGTAAAAGTTTTGGTGTTTATCAACATTTTGGTGCGATATGCGAAATTATGAACGGTTGCCATTTTATTTTGTGAAATTTGTAGAAATAAAATTATCATGTAGGGATGAATATTGAAAATTGTGCAATGGGGACCATATTACTTTGTGTAATTTGATGAAATGCAATCCTATCCAAAGTCTTAGTAGTAGGAAACTAACTTCCAGGTTCCAAGTTAATCTGTGAATTTGATCTAAAAATAATCATGTTCAGAACCCATAGGCGGCCCTTTTTTTTTACGGAAATTGATGAAATTCCATCCCATCTCTCACCTTAATAGGATGAGGCTATATTTCAAGTTCCACATTAATCTGTGAATTTGTTACAGAGTTAGACTGTTCACAAATATACAGTAATGCATATTGTAAAATAATGCAACGACGGCCATTTTGTTTTACAGAACTTGGTGAAATTCAGTCTGATCCATTGTCTTAAAAGCAGGAAACAACATACCACGATTGAAGTTAATCAGTGAATTTATGCCCTAATTATCATGTTCACAACACCTAGACATGAATATGCTAAAATTATGAAATAATGGCCATTTCGTGTAACGGAATTTGGTAAAATGCAATACCATCTGTCGTCTTCACAGGAAGAAGCTACATACAAAGTTTGAAGTTTATCGGTGAATTTATTCTCTACTTATCGTGTTCACAACACATACAGACATGATATGCTAAATTATGTTATAACGGCCATTCTGTTTTACTGAATTTGGTGAAATGTAATCCTATCTGCCGTGTTAACAAGAGGAAGCTACACACCAAGATTGAAGTTAATCCGTGAATTTATGCTCTACTTATCATGTTCACAACACCTAGATACGTAATAATGGCCATTTTGCTTAACAGAATTTGGTGAAATGCAATACCATCCGCCATCTTCACAGGAGGAAGCTACATACAAAGTTTAAGTTTATCTGTGACATGAATATGCTAAATTATGTAATAATGGCCATTTCGCAATACGCAATACCATCTGTCATCTTAACAAAATGAAGCTACGAAACAAGTTTGAAGTTAATCGGTGAATTTGTTTTCAAGCTAGCTTGTTCTCAAGCATTTGTGACAGTTTGACGGACGGACGCCGAGTAGCATTTCTAAGTTTCCCCCTCCTATAGTAGTGGTGGGCAAAAACTTAAAAAGGTATAAAATTCAATTTTGCTGATGAATAACTTGTATTCTAGAGTTGGAAGTATCAGCCATGGCATTCAATATAAACCTACATATATATTTACTTAATGTACTGGTTGTCCAATTTTAACAGTTTCTTTATCTACCGGATGTAAAAGTTTCTTAAAACAGGCTGTCCAAATGGGGCAATTGTTCAATTCAGTGTGTCCACAGAATGGATGGACACTGCTCTGCCCTTGTGAGTGACAAACACAGCATTAGTGTTTACAAAATGTGCCCAATCCAAGCTAATTTTTAAAGAACACTTACCTCACATAAACCATTGAAGAAAGCCTTCTTATCAACATTACCCCACAGCTCATGTTGACGCTTGGATTTCGTTTCAGGTGTAGAAGTCTTAGACTCTTTAGTGACTGAAAATTTCAAGTGATCAAAATTGACAAATTTTTTTGTTTTAATAACTGTTTTATTAATTAATATTTTGTGTTTATACCTGTAAGAATAATTGATCACTTACAGTTATTCATGGCAGTCACCCTTGGAAAGTGAGAAAAGAATTTAAATTTTTGTATTTCCAAATGTTTAATTTTATACAACACATGTATACATGAATATTTTAAACACAAATATGATGTCAATAATTGTAGTTTGAATCAAATCGTTTCCTTTCTGAATTAAATTTGGCAGCTGCTTATAATTTGTGATCGCTATATCTACTCCATTTAGGGTCCAATTTGTGTATATGCGTTTTGATGACAAAATTCCAACTGCTCTTACTTCTGATTTCATACAATCGCCTTTTGTAAATAACAGAAGGTTGTTAGAAACTTAAACAAAACTTAAATGCTCTTTTTTCTTTTGTCTACACTTATTAACAAGAATTGTAAGAATTGTAAGAGGGATGGATGCTGAGTAGCATTTTAAATCCCCCCCTAAACTCTTAAAACTCCATTAGGTATGTCTTACAAAGGTTGCTCAGCTAACATTAACATAGTGATAATAACACATATTGCAATGGTAATTACACACTCACAATGTTGGCCATCGGGTACGCTAGCTTCATAAGACAGATCTCTGGGTAACAACCAGACTCCAGGTTTGACTGACTTGCCAAACAGAGGTAAGCTTACACATGTTTAATCATGATTCAGAGAGTTTGACTTGAAGACACTGTGGAGGCTTCAGAGGCCAGTTGTGCGAAAGATGATTAGCCGCAAACAGTCTAACATCAGGTTAAATCTCTAATACCGGATTCGAGATAGACCTTCAACGTGGTGTGAGGTCTTCTAATAGATTCTAGTTCAGAAAATTTTGCGGCATGAAACGCATCTTGAATTTGAACCCATGCTTTTGCATAATGCCCGGTAGCGGAGTCAAGAGTGGTCCAGGTGGCCAGCATCTACTACTCAATTCCTGGACAGGTTTCAACTTGCAAAATTTCTGAACTAGAATCTATTCAAACTAAGAAAGCGTAATCGTAAAATAACAAAAAAATACTGGTAATATTCACTTTCGTAAAGACAACAAAATTATTATAGATAACATTTAACTTGATAATTTCCAAACTATAAAGTTCATGTATGGATATCTCTTACCTTATTATTTATATACTAAGAGAAAAAAAATAACCTTGTTCTTTGACAGTCAAAAAGGGTGGGCATACTGAGTACATGTACCTTGCTTTTTCACAGGAGAAGGGGGAGGGCTGTGTGCATCTCTCTTTGGGCGCTTGATAATCCTACTACTAGACCTAGTTGTCATGTTTTTGGCTATATTTGGATGAACGAACTGTGGCTGTGGAGGGGAGGCCGAGCTCGTGCCGGCAATCTCAACTCCTCTATCCCCCGTCTCGAATGGGCCACTCGCCGAGGCCGTGGATGTCAGGTCATTCTGATGTTTACCGTCCGTTCCACACATATCATCTGCATCTTTTAACAAATATTTCCCCTCGTCTTCCCCTGCATCACTCAGATCTGATGTCATCCTGAGAACATGATAATAACCAGTAGCTGAAGTACTTAAATTATTAAGATATTTTGTTTTGTCCGTTGGCAGAAATTCAACATGGCTGACTCTTAGCGAGATATCAGTTGCCTAGTTGCCATCATTCCAGCATGACTGATATCTGCGTTTCTAGCATTTAAAGTTACATTACCATAAAGTAATAAAATGCTTAACATTAAAATGAATAAGACTGCAACTTACTGATTGTAAGCGAGTAAAAACATAACTCAAGGAGACTGAAAATAGAGGCGATAACTTCATAGTAAACCAATCAAAATGGCGGTTGTCTAAATTTTTACCCAACTCTCAGTGATTCTCTGTTGCTGCATTCTGACTGAGAACTTCTTCTGCGCTTCCCAACTGGCATTAGGATTTTCTAACAATTACAATATACTATGGCTGTATATTTCGTTTGGTAAAATACTCTGAAACGCTTTTGGCGAGAGTGATCTGGTAAGCACACATATCCGCTTGATCGTCAACTGGAGAACTCCAATTCATATACCAGCTTATGAACTTGAACGCTAAACACGACTATCGAAAACTACGCCAAAGGATAACATTTAACACCTTTGCCTTGAAAATTATAAACCAAACAACTCTTTCCCATTATGAACTTAACCTTATTTCCATAATAAAGAAATACACAAAAGAACAGCCTGAATTTTTATTTTAAACGTATTAAATGAGCAAATTGGTCATGTGACCAAAACTGTTGTTGAAATACCAAGGAGTAACAAAAAACAATAATATGCCATGAAAGATTATTGTTTCCAATTTGTATGTTTAAATTGGATTTATCTTTCGTGCAAACATTCTAGGAAATGTGTCCATGCTTGTGGAATAGTATAGGCTGGTAATACACATATATAGCCTACGTTATTATACGTGAAGCCTATTCAAATAGACAGGGATGAACGGAGGAGAGACTGAGGAACATTTATTAGCTGTCTCTGTTTTGTAACGCAAAACATAAAAAAGGACCAGTATAAGAAGAGCTTAAGAAATTCTGATAATTTGTATAATCTTTAAATCTTACACAGCCCCCCCAAAATATGCTATTATTTACTACATGTTGCTTGTGACTGACTCCTATCGTCCAAATACTCCATCCGCTCAGTCATTGTATCTGTATAGAATACACGCGATAATTTCGCTTCATTAAACTCTATGCTGTTTTGAAGTTGAGTATGTTTAAAATAAAAACATACAACTGTATGTTTAACTGAGGGTTTACTATTTTTGAAATAACAGAAAATCATTTAAAGTGTATTTTAGCATGTAGTTAAGAGGCGTCCTCATCCTAACCAATGTTGTGATGTGATGTGGCGCGAAATCTGACAGGGGAATCCCAAGTTGTGATTGGCTAACGGTGTCATGTGAATGGAAAACTCCTTCGACAACATTTCCTGTCTTCTAGCCGCGTCCAACGAATTTACACATTTTAAAAATAAATTAACTTGCCCCAAAAATTGAGTCCAGAGTAAAAAATGCTTAGTTCGCAATAAATTATATTCTGTATTTCTCTGGAATTATTTTATGACGAATACATGGTTACTGACGAGATTTTTCCGTTAAATAAAACAACCCTTTTCATTGGTTGCGGTA
>JAVFBW010186212.1:0-10478 GCA_034783835.1 Mopalia ciliata
CAGACTGTGTGCTGTGTTTGCTGGAATTTATTGTTTACGAATGACGGCCAGTTCCATTATTGTGGATAAAGACAATAAGTGAGTGTTCTTTTGGAAGTACTTAAACCATATATATTCGCGGTGGAGGGAAGCAAATTTTTCTCTCTTCATTTATTTAAAATATATAAATGTATGCTAGATGCCAATATATGCATGTTAGGTACTAATTTAGCATCCTTGTGTCCATGTTGCCGTCTTGACTGGGTTAGAATTTGGGACTCATATATCTGTGAGCAATCATAGCTCAATCAGTAGAATGTTGATCCTGTTACACAAAGGTCCTGGGTTTAAATCTTGATGGAGGCACGCACATTTTTCTCTCTTCACTTATTCAAATATATTCTTACCAAAACCAGGCTTTTGGATTTACTCTAGCAAAAACCAATTGTGAATAATATCTAGATCAAAAAGATTCTAGTTTAGCATCTCTTTGTCTGCTTTATATAGAGAGAAAGTCGCCATCTTGACTGGGTTAGTTTTCGGGACTCATTCTGCCATGAGCCTGTCCAGCTCAGTCGAAGGGCGTTTGACTTGTTACCCAAAGTTCCTGGGTTCAAATCTCAGTGGAGACAGGCAATTTTTTCTCACTTCATTGATTCAAAATATATATGTATTGCCAGTAGGACTAAGGTACATGTACTGTGCTATAATAATCACCTCTAAAAGATTGTAAAAATTTTAATAATCAAATTAGTTTGTGTAAAACGTTATTAACAGTTCACTGCTTTACTTAAAACTGAACACATCTTAATTTGATTTTTTTTTAGTTAGGTAAATTTCCAGTGATAAACTCATTTTAACTGTACCTTTGGATAGGGTGCCAAGATTGTGGGGCTTATTGTTGAAACTATTATTCCCTGTTTAAACATTACAGGTACAGAGGTATTATAACAACTGAAGGACATAGAGTGGAGAGTAGGTAAGGCATTATACCATATTCAGCTAGATTTCTACTGAATCATCCTCTTATCCTGATGACAAGAACCGTCAATTATATTCACAAGATCTGTCAACTAACTACCGACATGTAGCCTACTTCAAGAACAGAATCTCAAATAAAATATATATATTTGTTTATTTCTTTGAGGTTTAAAGCTGTCATACATAATATAAGACACAGGTAAAATGTAGGAGTGACTGTTTGCCTTATAATACTATTATTATATATGTTGATTATATCACAATATACAGGTAAAATGACTTACTTGCTACACTTTTGCCACACTATGATTTTGTTAAAATTGTACACAGAAAGTGGAATTGGAAATTTCAAAATACACTAAGTTATTATGTCAGTCGATTTTGATAACCATGAAGGACCCAAAATCAGAGGCATTTTTCACACTTTGTTAAGTCTATCAATGTTCTTAAAACCTATTGGAATGCATTGAAGACAAAATAATTGTAACAGGGTAATTATAAGCATATCTATTTCTGTTTTGGGATCATACTTATCTACAGTGTTATTGTCTTTCTAGGTGGTTAATAGGCGGGACCAGTTATCTTCCATCACAGTATCTACAGACTGAAAAATCAACCAGGTCAGTTCAGTCAACATTATATAAGTTGGGGTATATGTACATGTATGTGAATGTCATCAGTTCACATTCACCTATCAGAGAGGGTGTTAATTAGGTTATCTCACTATATACAGGTGAAAAAAATCAAACTGGTCATTTCAGACAAGGTTGTAGTCTGTAACAAATAGGGAATATATACATCATGTATAAATATGCGAAAGCCATCAGTTTACATTTACAAGTGTCCCTCTCCTCTAAGAAGGATTGTTAATTTCCCTATATTGCTATCTGCATTTACAGAACATCCAATGTATACATATACAGGTTTTAATTTTCTGCACAGTCTTTTTATTTTATATTGTGACATCGTAGTATGTGCTTACCTTTAGCCACCAGGGTCCAGGAAGGGGGGCAAACACAAACCAATAAGTATGTTGAGTTGTGCTTCCATTCCTTACAACCTTTTCAAATATTTTATGATTTTTAAATCTTTAAAGCGATTAAAAGTTATGAATTTGGTATATTTTAGGGTGATATCAAGGGCTGTTTTAATGACAAATAAGTCAATACAATGTTCTGAGTCTGAAGAGGTATGTTGAAATAACTATCTTTTAAATATATCTTTTTTAGTAACATTTTTATTATTTTTAAAATATAATAATATCTAAAACATTTATTAAATATTTAAAATATTCTTCTGCATGTAACCATAAACATTTGAGTGGCACATTACCTGAATATGACAATTATTTGTTTGTATGATTGGTGTATTTATCATGTATTTACTCTTAGGGTATTTCACTGATAAGATGACAAATTGTCCATCTGCCTGTAACACTTAAATACATGAATGGTGAACAACAGAGAAAACCTCATAAAACCACCTGGTGGTTGTTAGAACCATCGTGTGTACAATGGCGGCAAGTTTTATGATCTTGTTGACTCTCCAGGTCTTGACAGGAATTACATGTATATCTATTTGCTCTATTTTGTAGTTAACATTAGTAAATCTGCCTAGTCCAGATGATCCTAACAGACCAGTAGCTGTGTTAGAGCTCTCCCCTTCTTCAATGGCTTCTCCCCAAGGAATGTGTATGTATTGATTTAAGTCTTTAAAATAATAGACAACTATTGTTAAGATTGTGTTTGGATAAAATGCTGACTTTCTTATTCCAAAAATCTTAATTTTAGTTTTCCAAAGTCTCATGAAGCAGACTAATTGGCATTCACAGTTTTACTACTCCAGGACACTCAGCATTACTGTACCATTTACCAGTTTGACTGTCAACACTATCCTCAGCAGAAAGTTACCCATCTACTACCAGCTCTTTTGAAAATTGTAATGAATTTTATTACTGGTTTGACATCATGTAGTCTTTATGTAGACCTACGTCAATAAGAGCAATCCAAGTATTCACCAGAATCTTCACCAGAATACACTCTGTCTCTTGGTTTAACAAGAGCAGTAAACTGTGTTAATGTGGGAATGATAAGTCACTGTCCTGTGTAAAAAAATAAGCAGGGGTATCTTTTTATCTAGACTTACCTACCATTATGCACTGCTGTCAAACTGTACATTTTTACTCTTGTCAGAGGTAAGGACTATTTGGCTTTGATTAGTGTTTCTGCCCAGTGCAGCGGTCTGACATCATTGGTTTTTCTATTGTAAACTCTCCACCCTATGTCCATTATTGAAAGGAAGCTATGCTGCTATTATTAGTTGTTGGCTACACTGTCGATACTCGTATGGGCTTATCAAAAGTTTTCCCTTCCTTCAAGCTAAGTGGTGGGGGTACATGTAGTGTTCTCAAACAAATGGCTACCCATTAGCTATGTATTGAAATGTCCAACAAACAATTAATGATCAATTTCTCATAGTTTCTACTCTTATTGATAAAACTACATCAATGTTCTCATGATTTAATTAAGTCCTTATAGCTTCAATCATATCAGGTACATTGAATTACAAATTGCTCCACTCATGACAAACCATAGATTACGGCTTCAACCATAATCAAACAATATAATTATGGAACTAAGTGAATGAATATATTCTGTAACTGATGTGTGTTTTGCTTATATTTTGGTTAGATTTGGTTCACTTGACACGAGAGGGTAAAGGCGATTGCAAACCAAAGGATGATCTACAGTATGCTGTTGATGCTCTCCTCACAACAGAGAGAAGTGGAGATTGCAAACCACAGAATGATCTACAATATGCTGTTGACACTCTCCATATAACAGATCAAACAGGTGCCCTAAGATTTTCACAAATAAAACACTTTTTTTTTTTAAAAAATAATGACACTAGCACAGAGATGTTGATTAATTAAACCGTATGAGTCATATCATGTTCTAGATAAATTCCCAGCAACCAGTTTCTAAATACAGCTTTATATTATCATAAAATTTATACATTTGCTGTATTTTATAAAGGTAGGATTTAATTTTTGACTGTGGAATCTCAACATGTACCTTTTGGAATATTGCTATGTGACATGGTCTTGAACCTGGTGGTTGTGTTTTGTGAGGAAAACAAGGGTTACATGATTCACCTTATGCTGAGGGATGACATGGGATCATTGGAGTGAAATAACTGTTAGCTGAACAAAGTTACAAGTATACAAATAAACAAGGGTTTTGTTATTGTGCTTTTTGCAGTGTTCACTTGTAACAAGGGCAATAAACTGTCTGTATACAAGTATGTTATTATATTTACTTTTCAGAATTTAATGATCCACCATACATGTATTTATAACCATCCTGTATCATTAATTACTATGCTTCATTGTGTATTTATAGATAGCCGACCCTCAGTTTTATGGTACATGTATTTTAATCAGACTAATACTACAGGCGTCCGATTAAGTGAGGATTGCCCAGAGGGTATTACAGTTATTCCGGGGCCAGGAACTGACCTAGATATGGACAACATTGTTACTCAGGTAAAAACTAACTTTATTTCTTAACTTTAAACATGAAGTGGAAATGCCCAGTTAAATGTAGATAATCTGTTAAAAGGAAACAGTGTTTTCCTCGAGGCTGCTTTTATATAAACCACTTTGTTTCATTAAGAACAACACTGTATATATTAACTCTTTCATGGTCAGGTTTACTGTGATTACAGGCAAACTGGAAACGCTGCAGTTTAAATGCAGATAATCTGTTAAAGGAAACAGTGTTTTCCTTGTGGCTGCTTCTGTATAAACTAGTTCGTTTTAATACAACACTGTATATACTAACTCCTTCTTGGTCATGTTTTCTGTGATTACAGACAAAGGAAATATTTGAAAGAATCCTCCCAGATGAGGAGTTTTTACCTAAAGCTCCAAACCCAGAGGACATCATTTATGATGATGGACAAAATACTCAAACAGGAGATGGATTTAACCAAATGCAAACAGATGAGGATTCCCCTGGTGAAAAGACAGTGGAAGAGAATTCCCCCACAGAGCAACATTTATATCATAAATCTCTTGATAAAGAAGATGGTCAGGGTGATTTTCCAAATACCAGCACAGGCAGTGTAGAAGAAAAATCTGCAAATGTGACTCCTCTAAATTGTTCATCTTCAGAAACAGAAGAACAATTATGAGGAACTACATCAATTGGATATAGCAAAACTTTATTAACTGCATGTAATGGTCGCACCTTAAGACTAAAGTGACTGTATTATAGTAAATTATATTGTCTTCATCAACTAGGTGTCTGAAACCAATGCAGAGTATATTGATAACATGATACTTAGTTTAAGGCTTAATTGCAAAGCTAGCTAGCAGCCGGTGCTTTTTATTCCTATCCATCTCCTGCAAATTATGTATTCTTGACCACTGTATGCCAAAAAAAGATGTGCTGGGTACATTTTATCTCAAGTTATTTTATCCTGGACCATGTTTTTATTATAACAAGTATTAATGTAAACATACATCTAGCAGTAATAGTTGTTATTTATGCCTTTATGGCGGCCATATACATGTGGATCTGCACTTCAGTGGCCTCCAGATCACCCTAGGCCATACCCCTTTCTTTTTCAGGACATAATAGTTATTTCTATCAACCGAACATGTGGTACAACGGTTCCACGGCGACCATACATTGGGCTTATGGTGGCCTTGTGTTTGATGTGTGGCAGCCCTAGAGTCTTTTCAAAATACACCATGTGGCTACAGAATATGAGAATGCTGTGGCAGCCCTTTAATTGCTATTGGCAATTGATATATGACCCCCACAGCCGCCACAGCAAATGTGAATCAGGCATTGATAAATATATATAAAATGAACAAAATGAAGACTGGAGTAAGATTGTGTCAAATAATTTTGTGTATATTTGAAGATAATTAAAACTACATCGCCAAAAATACTGAAATAAGTTTTAGTTTTATAAATAACATTTATTTTAGATTGATATACATGTAATCATTTTCAATTTTGTAAACAGAATATGTGTATGCCATTGGTACAACCGCATCCATCACTCAGGAATTCAAAAAAAATATCCAATAACTAAGTCAGAGTAGGGATGCATCTACACTCCACTTATTGGTGGCTGTGTAAGTTGCAACTGATCCATGGTAACTTGGTTAATATGCTACAACATTGTATTGAATTGGTTAAGGATCATACTTAAAATTATTTCACTCATATCTAGGCATGCCAGCCAAACCGCAAAGGATACCACCCTTGGCACTACTGCCAGGAGCAAAGACTAGATGGAACAGGCAGAGATCAAAAGCAGACCGGCTGCTCTGTGACCATCGGTCAGGACAACAGGAAGCTTTCTCCAAACCACCTGCTTCAATTTTATTAAATTGTCTTAATACATGTTACACACTGGGTTGACAGAAGTCTTACCCTATAACATCTATAAGTTGGGACACCCTAATTTTTCGGACAGTCCAAAGAAATAACTAAACATGTAAGACCCCCTGTGGTAAAGCCTATTTCTCTGTCCCAAGTGAACTGCTAGAAGTTGAGTATATAAAAAAACTTTCTTCCCACAATCAAAATTTGTAGTTTTAAGCAGAATATGTGTACAGTTGTCTGGGTGAGTCTTGACCCTGTTTCACTCATGAGGTATATGACCATACTATGACTGAAACTATGACTGAAACCGTAACCAGATTCTTTCAACTGACAATGTCGGAGACGTTCTACCACCATACTATGTCAACATTGATTACAAGGAAGCTATTGTGTCCAACTCAAAAAAGCTACATGTAAAAATATATTTGTTTGGAATTAACATATACACAGGTTAAAAGGAGTTTGTATATATCTTATATTGCCAGAATGCCTTTACAATCCCCACTAATCAGGTGTTTTTGATTGGGGTTTTAACCAAAGAGTGAAGGAAATCAGCCTTGACTGTACTGGTAATAAACAATGTGTCTTCTGTACCATACCTTGTCAAAGTGTTTGGCCTCACATTGCGCCTAAGCTTTGAGAGATTTACCTGTACACTCAAAACACTAAAATTATGACAAAATAAAATATCTGCATTAAAAAGATACCCAGAGTTAATTACACACAATTATGCGTGCTAAAAATTATGTAATGTTAAAATATTTTCAAATGATGAGACAAAACAATGTTGACATTAATATCACATACATATTCATTGCACTGAAGCTATAGCAACTAACCAACAAAGGGTCTAGGCTAGTAAATATTTATTATCCTGGTTAAAATCAATAAAATATGTCATTGTTAAAAATGAGAAAAGTCAATACATTGTCTTATTTAAGAAGGTTTATGGTGATCAAACACATACAATTTAAAAATGTTGTAAAATGGAAATTTAAAATGAATGTGCTTAAATGACAATCTGTTGAGAAAAAAAAATTAAAATAAATCTAACATATTTGTTCTAAACATGTAATAATACTGCTAAAGCATTGAAGTCTTTGTACCATATCCATTCAGGTAGAAATAAATCCTTAACGCTTCTTGTAATGTTGAATACCAACAAGGTAACTACATGACCTGCAATATAACAATAAGACATAAATAACATGAGATACGGTAAGCTAGCTCATGACATTTCCATATGTACCATGAGGTGGTCGGTATAACTTGGGAAAAGATAACAACTGGATACTGTTGAAGGCATACTTTCTTACTCCAGTATTCTTAAATGTATTGTCTCTACGGACTCCCTCACTGCAACAGAAGAAACAGTTTTGTTAGCTATATTAGCTGTTTTGTATGGTACAAATATAATACAAAGAAATATGGTTGTTTAGTACAAATATCAAACTTAATTACTTCCTACTTTGTGTTTTACACCAGAGGTTATTTCACTCAAATATGGAGTTAACCAGCATTGATAATTATGGAAGCAAACTCCTTCAGAACCTCCACAAGTGGTTACCAGATTTAGCCAATGAGGGGAAATTCCCAATAAAAGCCAGGTTAAATGGGGGTGCGGGGCGGAGGAAGTACTTAAATAAACAATACCTCCAATCCCACCCCTCAAACAATGGAATAACACAACTTATATTCCAAAATATAATACCAACAACACTATATGCTTATTATTAACATCGTTCAGCAGTTTTCATCAACTGAGAATACATCTTAAAATAGAAAAGTTGGAATCAATTTATTTCATTTTTTACTATTTAATAAATCAGTGACAAAATTAATAACAGCCAACCTTCTGAAACAATCCAAAGCTTGAGTAAAGACGTGTGATGCTAGTTTATGTTGTTGTTGTAGTATTTGTGTCTGTTCCAAAGTGGCACTCATAGACGTCCTGTCCTTCCCACTCTTACAGCTTGTGAATCTTAAACCATTTAACTTTCTGCACATCTGTAATTCACAAATAACTTGGTAAACAATAAATCCCCATAAAAAATATTGATTAAATGAGAAATAACAGTTTTGCAGGCTTTCTTTTTAACCTTTATTAAATGAACAAAATGACTGGTTCATTAATCTTAAATGTTGGACAATGACCATTGTTTATAGTTAAAAAAACATAAATAATCCATTCTCAGAGTCGTGAAGATAGGCTGATCTAAATATGTTATATTATGACAATTCATATCAATACAAACTTCAACATATGTTGTGTTGAATTTAAATATCCTAGAAATATCTTGGTGTGCAAAGGCTAACCTCAGCTGCTATCCACAAAAGCTCAACATTTTTATTTTTCTTGGTCATCACATCATAATTAAGTCTTCTTCCTAAGTCTTCTAAGCTACCAGCCTGGGGTTTATCCAAATCTACAAACAAACAGTATTGTCTATTTGATCATTTCAATAAATATACATTTTACATGCGTGTATTCAGAATGCATACAAATTTAAAGCATTCTTATGTTGATTACCCATTGTTTACTTGCTCAGGGTTTAAAGCCCTACTTTCAGTTATTTGGTTTATATGAAGGCGCACCAGCATAATAATGGGTGAAAGAAACCCCCAATGGACAAATGGGAATCTTCTGATAACAAGTTTGTAACAAGCTGTATACAATTATTGCACAATATTGTGATTTCATTCCTTTCTGAAGTTCATATTACCTGGATCTCCCACCAGTTCCACATAGCTCTGGTGATAACTCTGGAATTTTAAAGCTGCTTCCTGGTTGATGTCTTCTTGAAGGGACATATCCCCAAACCTAAAACACATAACATGAGAGTATAAGGACAGAGGAGTGTCCTGATTCATGTCTTCCTGAAGGGATATATCCCCAAACCAAAAACACACAACAGGAGAGTATTATGGCATCATGTCTTCGTGAAAGGATATATCGCCAAACCTAAAACACACAACAGGAGAGTATTAGGGCAGAGGAGTGTCCTGATTCATGTCTTCCTGAAGGGACATATCCCCAAACCTAAAAAAACACAGCAGGAGAGTATAATGACATCATGTCTTCCCAAAGGGATATATCCCCAACCTAAAACACCACAGGAGAGAGTAAGAACAGGTAAAAGTCCTGATTCATTTCTTCCTGAAGAGACAGAGTATACGGACAGAGAAGAATCCTGATTCAAGTCTTCCTGTGATATATATCTCCAAACCTAAAACGCACAACATGAGAGTATTAGGACAGAGAAGAGTCCTGATTCAGGTCTTCCTGGAGTGATATATCCCCAAACCTAAAACAAACACAACAGGAGAGTATAAGAACAGGTAAGTCCTGATTCATTTCTTCCTGAAGGCATATATCCCCAAACCTAAACACACAAGAAGAGAGTATAAGGACAGAGAAGAATCCTGATTCAAGCCTTCCTGTAGGATATATCCCCAAACCTATAACACACAACATGTGACTATTAGGACAGGAAAGAGTCCTGATCCATGTATTCCTGAAGGGACCTAAAAGTTTGTTTGATTGGTGTTTAACCCAAACCTAAAAGAGATAACATTAGTGTAATAGGACAGAGGAGAGTCTTGATTCATCTCTTCCTGAAGGGACATATCCCTAAAACACACAATATGAGAGTATTAGAACAAGGAAGATTCCTCCAGATTCAGGTCTTCCTGAAGGGACATATTCCCAAACCTAAAACACACAACATGAGTATTAGGACAGAGAAGAGTCCTGATTCCAGTCTTCCTGATATGATATATCCCCAAACCTTAAACACACAATATGAGAGTATAAGAACAAGGAAGAATCCTGATTCCAGTCTTCCTGATATGATATATACCCAAACCTTAAACACACAATATGAGAGTATTAGAACAAGGAAGAATCCTGGTTCCTGTCTTCCTGAAGTGATATATCCCCAAACCTAAAACACACAACATGAGTATTAGAACAAGGAAGAACCCTGATTCCAGTCTTCCTGAAGTGATATATCCCCAAACCTAAAACACATAACATGACTATTAGGACAGAGAAGAGTCCTGATTCCAGTCTTCCTGATATGATATATCCCCAAACCTTAAACACACAATATGAGA
>JAVFBW010186223.1:881-19938 GCA_034783835.1 Mopalia ciliata
CCCCCCCCCCCCCCCCCCCCCCCCCCCCCCCCCCCCCCCCCCCCCCCCCCCCCCCCCCCCCCCCGACACGAAGTTATAATATCTTCTTTGGTTAACGTACAATCGTCATGCATGAAGCTGTGTCCCTTGAATCCTTGGGTTGGAACGCCGTCATGTGTGAATTAAAAAACAAAGTTAACTATGGCACAAAACCATAATCAAGCAGTGTTACAGTTTCAATTTTGAAAGCAGACTTTAATTTTGACCGCTGCAAAAGGATCCAGTTAGTCCACGTAGAAAAATCGCTGAATCCTTTTCTTGTCCGCAATTCGTCGTTTGACTGGGGGACGGGGATGAGGAGGGGAGGGACATGCTGGGAGGCTTAGTTTTGGAGGGTCAGGAATAACACAGCATCAAATGCACCAGGCAGTCTCTTATGTTACAAGATATGAGAATGAATGTTACAGTTCGTCTGTGGTTGTAATGAAATCGTTACACTGGTCAAGCTGACAAGAAGTATTGTTTGTAACAAACGTCATCCATTTTTTTACTGATATAACCAATGGCCATTATCATAACACAAATGCCCTGATTGGCTAACATATCTCTATTATTAATCTGGTTATATTGCGCTTGGGCACTCCAATGCTTTTGGGTTACGCTTTAAGTCTCCAAATGCTGAATCATCCCAGTATATTACTGTAAAGTTCAGCAATAATGTCACGAAATAGTGAATTACTTACCTTTACTATTAATAAATTAATCTGAAAACATCATATTTTTGTAAACAAATCTGGTATTCTAAATTTTGATGTTATATCGTTATTCTTATTATCTTGATTTTATATCCATTTTACTCTGGTTAAATATAATATGTCAGCAATTAACTACTAGCCGTTTACCTTTATTAATTCTTTTCTCTCTTGTCTGAGTGAATTATCTTTTAAATGTGTGTAGGTGTTAATAAAATAATAAAAAAAATAATCTTTCTACAAAGTAGCCTAATGACTATGTGGTCAAATGTAGGCGCAGGTTAACTATGTTATCGTTACCTATATTGTTAGAAAGCATTGTTATCAAATATCTCTCGCCTCGTTGCTTCAGATATTTTGATAAAAATCTTCATCTTTTTAAATATGTATATAATTTTGTGGTGTCAATATAAGCATAAATCTACATCACCTTTTGAGTATTTATACTCCAATATTAAACTAGATTTTAAGAATTGGAGGTAAACACTTCTGAGGCAACACACAAGTCTTAAAACTCTTACAGCGAGGGAGCATGGAATTACAGGTAAAATAATATTAGTCTTTTCTTTTTAAATTGTAAGAATCAATTTTTTTTAAATTTTTTTTATTTGATGTTCGATTTGGCTTATACGTATCTGTGTGTTTATCATACCAACTGTCTTAGCCATTAATTGGCATAATATTGAATATTTCTATTTAACTAATATTGTAGAATAAATCAATATAAGTTATTGGATTGAGGTGGGCAGCATAGTTGATAAAAAAGTTAACTGTCCTGAAAATAGGATACGAAGTAAAACCGTATAGAAGACAGAAGAGTCGGCTTGTATAATCTTTGCCAAAATCTAAATGTTTTCACCGAATTTGTTGCTGCTTTCTGGTGATCGGAAAGGTCTCGCACAAAATATTCATTGTAGGTTTATGTCTTGTAGTAAAGCTGTCAAACAGAAGACTGCGATTTCTGCGAAAGATTCGGATAAAAACATTCATCTGTTTATTTTAGTTCATTATATTGAGTCAAAATTAAAACTGTATTGACAGTTGAAATCATAAATATGACACGGAATTACTGGAAGGAAACTTACATCCACTGAAACGTGAAAACACTGGAATCTTGCCTCCACCAACACATTTCTTTACCCTAACCTGTTCATTTGTGATCTGGCAATGTGAAGTGGTATTTATTATAGAAATAACACCCAGACACTTTTTAATTTTATCAAATGTTTTTATTTATTTCTGTACATTGTTGTTGTTATCAGATTGTAATACCGACATCCTGTCTTGACCGACTATTTTGTGGTCCAGCGGGATATTGGTTTACACACGTTTCACTATAAATAGAAAAATGTCTACCTTATAGTTAAAGTAATATCGACATTTTCGTACATTCAATCACACTTGTCGTTGATACTACAATTCGTGCTGCCAGGATTGGTCGGTGTGTATTGTATTACATGGGGTATTTTAAAAAAATTAGAAAAATGTTGGCAAATATTGTATGTTTGCATATCCATTACGTAAAGCCTACTGTCTGTCAATTATTGTACATATATTAAACTATGTGTATCGCTATTGTGTCTGTGTTGATATTTCGCTTATTATTATCCTGAGATAGCTTTACCGTAGTTCTACGTTTCATCTCCTCTTCATCTTTCATCTGTCTTCTTGTGTGTCCGCTGTAGGCAAATTAATTTAATTAATTAACATTCTCGCTGATATCTGTGCTTCTACTAGACATGTTTGTAAGAACATAAGATAAGATCTTAAGCACATGTCACATTAAGCTAATTCTTTAATTCGGAAGGGAGCTACCGGTTGCCTACCTAAGGGAGAACACGAAGGCGATCAATTCGTGATGCTGCTGTATTGCGTCGAGCGATTGCCCTGTCTTTTCGATGCTTATTGCTCAATCACACCAAGAAGCTGTTTTCAAAATTTTCGTTGTATTAGAGCAGACTCCGTTCATTGAATTAGAAAAAAAAGTTTTGAATTAAATATTCATTGAAACGCAATTAGCTTTCCAGGCAGCACAGCCAAGAGTACAAATTTTGTATTCACATGAGACTGCCCATACATATGTTAACTTTCCGGGCCATCACAAGTTTTATAATTAAGCACTGAGACGAAAAAAATGTTCACCACACAGCTAATCGTTTCAAAGGCATCGAATCAGATTAAGTTTAAACTTGCTGAAGGGCTTTAAGTACTAGCTTTCCGACAAATATTACCTGTGTTGGGTTTACCTAAGGATATAAAAAAAATACTATTAGGTTTTTAAACGTGGAACAGTTACACTAGTGACATTTACAGACAGCGAAATAGGTATAAAATATAAGACATGAAAAGACTTAAGTATGGATAACAACTTCTTAATTTATTACTTAATTTTGTTATCCATACTTAAGTCTTTTCATGTTTGATGTACTCCCGACTTCTAAATGCCACTTAAAGAATCTATACGACATCAGGTATAAAATAGTTCAAATTGTGATGACATTGGCAAACTCTGGTCTCTTCTACCACTACAATGACGTTGATGAAATAAAATCCGCCATTTAACCTGATAATGGCATACTTAGTTTTGAGTTTGGTAAAGAACAACAATAAAAAATTTAAAAAAGAAAGGCTTCCAGTGTTTAGTGCACTAGATTTGGAAGCTTTTTGTGTTTTCAAATTAAAAGTCAAGTAAAATAATTTGTCTTTCTTAAGGCAGGAAAAACTCATTAATTCGGTCGCATTATTTAACGTTTATTCTAGGCTATAGTGTGAAATCTGTTAGAACAATTTCTTGAAAATCTATCTTTTTGGCTTCCAAACAACAAGGTAGGCCGCGTTTTATAGCCAAGACACCATAGTGGTAGAGATGGTACATGCTTTCATTCCTTTTAAAATTATTTTTCAAATTATACAAGGACTTGTAAATGTAAAATGCACTCTGTTTTTTTTAACAAATATATAAATATTGGACATGATTGAAGAGAACGGGTAATGCAGTACACTTCACAAAATTGTTCGTGATCTACGTCCGTTTGTCACCTCGTTTGCGAGAGAGTAATCATTGGGAGGCAAGGCTCTTGTGTACAAATAAGATCATTTAAATTTACCCGTAACTGTATTGACGTCGGTTTTAAAAATGGAGTTAATTGGGTATTAAAGGCGGATTTTCCGTGTGAGAGTGACACCCGAGTATTTAAAACTTCTTCTAAACATCTCTGTTTTAAAACATGTTAAAAATAGGTCTCCTCGAACCATAAGAGGTGTGTTTATTCCGTGTGTGTGTGTGTGTGTGTGTGTGTTTGTTTGGGGGTTTTATATTCCTCTTGTTTCCGATTTTTATCCTCGAAATAAAAAAAAAATCAATCTCAACGAAGCTATTCACTTTTAAAACTGACGACACGATTATACAGCATATACCACACCATTAAACTTGTTAATGATAATTTGTAATATGATGGGGGTTATTTTTTGTCACTTTTGTTAATATGTTTATTTTTGTTATTCAGGGGATAAATTGTCTTGTGCTATTGGTGATTTGTGGTTGGGGACTTGTGGAAGGAACAAAACCACTTCCTAACGACAATGATTATGGGAGAGGGGTTGTCAGCGATATGATCAAAAGGGAAATGACTAAGGCTCTCCAATACGCTAGTGATGCAGAAACCAAAGTGAAGAATGCCGAACGTACTCTGTGGACGATAGAAAACCGATGTACGGAATTTCACAGCGCAGTAGAATTTCGCCAAAAGAATGTAGACAGACTGGAGGCCGCTTTGAAGACATTGAAATATGAAAAGAGACAAGCAGAAATCGCAAAGGACCAGGCGTCTAGTGTCTCTGAAGAAGCTAACAAACTTGAAGAGGTTCTGGCCGTTCAGTTGGCAGCCTCTCAACAGAAGGCAGGGGACGTGATGAAAATTGCACGTGCAATAGCAGAAGAGGCCACGAAAGCTCGCGCGACGGCTACAGCAGCCCAGCAACCGAACGGGGGTTCCACTGATTGTAAGTAGACTCTATGTCCAATATGTGTAAATATATAGCTTTTATCAAAAAAAGATTTCATATTAAAATGTTATCAAAGCAAAACCAATAAAGCGAATGCTATTTCTGAGGATGAAAATCACTTCTGGCAGATCCTTAATCTAACAAGCAGTTATCCAAATTAATCCTTAATCAAGCATTTTAATTTGTTTTAAAAGATACGATGAAGTTTGAATTGTTCCAATTCGTATATATATTTATTTGTTTTGATAAGAAGAAGAGAGAGAGAAATGTGCTTGCCTCCATATGTATATGTACATATTTACATCATTGCAGTTATTCCAGAGGGATTTGAACAAACTCGAGTAACTTTAGTTAAAAACGCTGAGATTCTAGAACAGAGGGCAGCTCTAGCGATGGGAGAGGCGAAGAAACACCAGAGTGTCATCATTGAAATGGCAAAAAAATCCACGGCGGCTTGGCTAGCAGCGTCCAAGGCCAACGAAGAACTAACCATCAAAAAAGCCGTCTTCAAGGCCAAATGCGAGGCTTACGCCAACACTCTAGTAGCCTACAATAAGGCCGTGATGGAACTTCGAGACGCCCAGTCAAAATACAAGACAGAATTTACAAATCTTGACACTAAAAGACAGGCTATAGAAACAATGAGAAAACAGGCTGAGAATTTCCGTGCAGTCAATGTCGCATTCAACACAGTGTTTGTCTGTGCAGGTCAGTTCATTCATTTATTGTTCTAAAATATGTTTACTTTATTTGTTTTACTTATCAACTTATCAAATTGAATAATGTATAATTTAGGTTTGATAAGTAGGAGAAGCATGGTAGTTGTTTAACTATATGCTTGATTTCAACTGATAAGTTTAGCATAATATAAAAGCTGTGTAACTCGCTGAACGATCACCTAATCGTTTATCACTTCCCGGAGTTACACTACTCTAGTAATCATGTCTGAACATCCTTCGACACTTTCCGTGCCGGTTCAGTTATCTCCTAGGTGAATGGGAGCAATAATATTACATGACAAGGTATAATATTAACCGCCGGATGTTTTGTACGCATCCGTGGAAATGAGCCAAAGTACTCCGCGGATTTATACTAAAAAAAAACCCAAGCAAGCCAGATTCTTGGGCAATATCACATTTAAACAAAGCGCTGTTCCTTTCTTATCCACGACATAAAAAGGAGGGGGTGTTATTTTCTTATTTCCCTGAGGTTGTTTATGTCTTTGTTAACGTGCCTGCGTTTATCCTTCTGTTTGCAGACTTTAACAGAGGTAGTTCGTCAGAAGAGAGCGGGGAAAGTGTTAGTTCTTCCGGGGGAGAAAACGGAGGAACCGGAAACGGAGGAAGCTCTTCTGACGAAGGTAGAGGAGATGGTAGTTCTTCAGAGGAAGCTAACAGGGCAGTGGGAAACGGAGGAAGTTCTTCCGATGAGAGGGGTGTTCGTATACAACCAAGACTAAGCGGATATAATAACCCCCAGCCAAAAGCATCACTGAATAACGGAGGAACCAAAGGGAGCTCCTCAGAAGAGCGACAATCGAGATCCAATTCACCGGTCAGAAACCGCGGAGGATCATCGTCCGAGGAACATTCTACAAGAAGGGCGCCGAATCGTCAGGCAATCCCTTCAAACAAACAGACAGTCCATAATCAATACCCTGAGCACTTCTACAAAAAAGTTGCGAACTATTATCATGCAAACCAAAGAGCTGGTCTTAGGTATTACTACCCAAGTTCTAAAAGGACAAACCCGTCACCTGTAAATTACAACAACATCGGACGTTTGGCTTCACTCGGTAGACGCGGGTCTGATGAAGACGACTAGTGTTTATTAAGTCATAATAATACAGTTATTTTGAAATTAAATTATTGACACAGTGACCCAGATACATTGAATCGTTGTGATATTTTCAGACTCTAATTCGCCTATGGACAAACGTGTATCTGTGAACAAGCTTGGGCACTTTGAACTTTTTACCATCATCAACAATGCATGAAAAAGTCTTTCGGGTGATCAAATCGCTTCCCCGAATTGAAAACCGATCCATCTTATGTGCCACTGTGAACAGAGTAACTCGAGTGAAATTCATTGACAGTATATAGGGTACCTCTCGCGTGGTGTTATCTTACCGCAGTTGGACAGATTCGGCCCAACAAAAGCGTGTTACATAATTTACAGCGAATTAGATATATTCTACACAGTGACAAGTAATCAAATAAGACTATAGTGAGGATACTAAAGACAAGTGAATCTTATCGCAAAAAATTAGTTTGACAATTTGTCCTCTCAAAAACCAGGAGCCGACAAGTTTTAGAGTCCTGTACATTAAAGAAACTACTTAAGCTCACAGGATGATATTCTCCAATTCCAACCTTAACTAAACCTTTTTTTGTTTGTTTCTGAAAACAGAATGGACAACAGACTGAACGAATCGTTCCACACAGAGTGCAATTATAATAAAGAATTTGTGTTAACTGAATAAATTGACAATGATATAAATGTTTAACGAAACGTGTCTTTAATCCTTTCATTATTGTAATTAAAAAATACACTGGTGAGTTATTTAGTGTATTCTAATTGTGAAACAAGCTTTTTGAAAGGCGATTTGAATGGATTCGTTCAAATAAAAATAGCAGTTGTACCTTGCCACATGTAAGCGGATTTAAAGATGCGATGTGAAGTTTATTAAAAGCCCTCATCCGAGCTTTTTTATAGAAAAAAAGTACCCGTCATTTCATTATATTAAAGTTCATCTATATAGCAAAACACCATAGCTGTGTTCAAACATTCTATTGTGAAAGTTTACCTGAAACAAGTAAAGAGCCTTCTTTCCTGTACCAGGTAATGGTAGACCACTTGATGTTTTCAATGTTTCCCCTGTCAATAATACAACCTGCCTATAATTGAAATATTAAATTTGGCGCGCAAAGAATTTACAGAACGAAAATTGTATTCCTCCTCACCCGTTATGTAACAAAGGTTAACCATCTGACCACGAATGTTGCCCAATCAACCAACTTTGAACAAATTAATTTTCTAATGGCGATATTCAATAATAATTCTATGGTGTGTTTGTGTCGAGAGCAAAACATGTACTTGTAGCCAGTGCTTTGATTTACTGTAGAGATTTTAAATAAAAACTCCCAGTTCCCTAAACCATAACTTCCCCACGATGTGCAGATTGAATATAATGCTCACATTTCTGAACGAACAGTTGATGACATGTGTCTGACCACCAGCCGTATTGTCTAGTTATTATTCCAACGCATTGTTACAACCGTAATTGTAACACTGTAACATCATCAAACTCTTAAAGTCTGTCAATGTAACAAATTTAATTCAACAGGGTTTAGAAAAGCCAAAATTATCTTATTGCAATTCTGTTTTACAATAAGACATTTAAATATGTTTCTAATGTCGTATTTATAATAATTTGACAACACGAATGCCTCTTTAACTTTTGTGGGTGTTTTTTGTGTAAAAACTTTACATATTTTTAAGGAAGGGTCTTTGTAATAATGTATACTATAACGCACTTTGAAATTGCGCAAAGTTTGAACTGACTAATAAAAGGAATAATGCTTACTTCCTGACCCGAAGAACTCATTTCAACAAGGGTATAGATTTCTCATAAGTCTAGGAAACAGGATATTCTTGAGAGTTCGAGAGTGGGCTGTAATTAATTTTTACAATATCTAGTGCATTGCAAACGTTTGTTACATCATGACAATAGCCGGTATTTATTAAAATAGCAGTTGTAACAACGCAATAAAGTATAACAAGAGCTCAAGTCAGTCGCAATATACGCCTGGAGAAATCTTGCCACAGGGAATATTAAAATTGAGTTTAAATAGAATCAACCGGGTGACAGCATGTCTAGACAAGAATACACCAAACAAAATCCTACACCGCATCTTTGACATGTGGAATATCTTAAATCTTGTCTTGTCAAATGGAACAGTTATACTAAGTTTGATTTGAATTCCACCAGAAGTTTTCAAATTAACATACAGAAGTGAAATTTAAAATTTAAACATGTAGTCCGACATATGCCAATCCCATGTCGCGTCTTTTCACATGGAACAATTATATAAAGTTTGATTCGAATTCCACAAGAAGCTTTAAGTAAACACACAGAAACCAAGCGTGGAGTAGACTGTGCCACCTAAAGGTTGACACAGGCCAAAACCAATCCAAAGAAAGTCTTGTCACACCAAACACTATTACTAAGTTTTCAAATTAACATACAGAAACGGAATTTAGACTTTACCACCAGGTGGCGCCACCCATAGTACGACATATGCCAAAACTAATCCCAAACCACGTCTTGTAACATGGAACAATCATATAATGTTTGATTCGAATCCCACAAAAAGTTTTCAAATTAACACACAGAAACGAAATTTAGACTCTGCCACCAGGTGGTGCCACCGGTATTCCGACATCTGCCCAAAATAATTTCAAGCTATGTCTTGTTATATGAAACAATCAAACTTAGTATAATTTGAATTCCACAAAAAGTTTTCAAGATAACATACATAAAACCAATTGAGATATTGCCACTAGGTGGCGCCACCTGTATGTCGACATATGCCAAAATCCAGCCCAAGCGCCGTCTTGTCACATGAAACACTCATACTAAGTTTGATTCGAATTCCACAAGAAGTTTTCAAATTAACATACAGAAACGAAATTTAGACATTTCCGCCAGGGGGCACTACCTATAGTCCGACATACGCCAAAACTAATTTCAAGTGACGTCTTGTTACATGGAACAATCTCACTTAGTTTGATTTGAATTCCACGAAAAGTTGTCAAGTTAACATACAAAAACAAAAAAGTTGACGGACAGATAGACAGACAGACAGACAGACAGACAACCCCATAACATAATACATCCCGTCAAATGACGGGCGTATAAAAACTGGATAAAGTTTTGCAGTAAATCTGTACGAATTACGAATCATCTCAACTCGAGCGAAGCGGGATTAATATTGAACACTCACAGTAGTAGCTCCACAAATTTGCTCTACTGGTGCGATTGTTTTAGTTGATTCTTTGTCACTAAAATATCCCTCATTAATTTGTGTTAACTTCTTTTTACAATTCCATATATGACATTAATGCTCCTACCTGCCCACTTTTTAGGAGAAACAGCATTACAACAACAGCAAAAATTGCATCAATGTTAGACGTCTCTAGGAGCATATGTTAGATGTTTACCACACTAACACGGTCCAGAAACGGCGTGGGCCATATTCTGAATATGGTAGTGTTTCCAAAAATCAACAAGGAATACTGATTGGTCAGAAGGAAATATTCTCAAGCATTTTATACGGTTCTAACAAGTATATATTGTCATAGATACTGCCACCTGCTATATTGCCCTGCAGAAAAGTATCTCCCTGTATTTTTCATAATCTTTTTGTTACTAACTGCATTCAATAATTCAATGTAGAGAAATATAAATCCAAATGCATGATGGCAAATAAACACCAATAAAAAATGAAACAATGCAATCTGAAAAAAACCAACAATAATCTTTATCACAACATTTCATACATAATTATTTTGCTTAACGACAATCTAGGAGCTATTCGGTCCAATGCATATATACAAAGTTAACCCCTATTGTTGACGATATTAATGATTATACATTCGGTAATAATCACTAACTCCTGCATAAGTACAAGTTATTATTACACCTATGACGTCAATAAATAAAGGATCTCTTTGTATCTTTTTACCACAACCACAGTTTTCGATTTTGTTTGAGATAGGACTAACTAACTATGGAGCCTCATACTCAGGTGGATTTGTTACATCCGGTGGATGTGTTGGTTCGTACTCCATCCCATTCGCCATCGTCATCTCGTCTGGCTCAGGTGGTAAAGTGGGTTCGGGTGGAGGTGTACTCTCTGTCGTAGTGGTGGTTGGAAGAGTGGTAGTGGAAGTAGTCGTTGTTGTTGTTGTTGTATTTGTAATTGTTTTTGTTGTTCTGCGGGTTGTTGTTGTAACCGGTTTTCTTGTGGCAGTCGAGCCTGATCTAGCAAGGGCTGCAGAACTAGGCTGGCCATCCACTGCAAGCTGTGTCTTTGGCTCCCCTATTATCCGAGAAGCAATAAGCTTAATGTTAATCGCAGGTGCTATTGTACCTTGGGTTACTGGGGCATTAGATGGAGGCTTGGGATTTAAATTACGAGGACTCGGTGGTAGCACAATTGGTCCCATAGATTCGGTTGATGTAGGTAGACTTTCTGTGGTGCTCTCTAGAGTTGTTGTGAGATTAACGGGTGGATCTGTTGGGTCCGGTGGCTCTGGAAATAGTGTAGGAGCGTCAGTAGGATCCAAAGGGTCATACACATATATATCTAGTTCAGATAGATCCACAGGTGGGCCAAGAGGCCTTGGGGGAGGAGGAGGGTAGTAGTAGTAGTAAGACTGAAACGGCTGTCTATACGATTGTTGAGGGAAGTAAAAATTTGGCTGTACGGGTGGTGGGGGTGGGAACATTGGGGGAGGAAAATATTGCTGTGGTGGAGGTGGCTGTAGGGGTGGTGGTGGCGGTAACATTGGAGGAGGAAAATATTGCTGGGGCGGAGGTTGTTGTATGGGTAGTGGTGGTGGTAACATTGGAGGAGGGAAATATTGCTGGGGCGGAGGCTGTTGTACGGGTGGTGGTGTTGGTAACATTGGAGGAGGGAAATATTGCTGGGGCGGAGGTGGCTGAATAGGCGGTGGAGGAGGCTGAGGAACATGGACAGACTGATATGAAGATGGGGGTTGATAGGGCTTAGGTTGGACGGCCATGGGCGGTGGGTATCCGTTTTGAGTATTTAGGTACGTTTGGGGCGGTTGGAGAGGCCTGGGTATAGGAGCTGGTGGAATTGGTATATTTGGAGGAACGGTGGGTGTTTGGGGCTGAGGGACAAACGGCTGTGAAGCTGTAGGTGGTTGGGGCTGAGGGTAGTATCGTTGAGATAATTGAACGTCTTTTCGATTTGATTGAACTGCTGTACCAACTGCCGCTCGCTGTAAAAGCTGTTGAGACGTTTGGCCTACTGATAGTGGTGGTAATACGCCAATTCCTGGTGGTTGCCCTGGGACAACAGCTGGGGGAAGGGGTCTGACATGTTTGGGTGGTTGAACTACAGCTGGTAATGGCTGCAAGCCAAGCTCTGGTGGTTTTAGGGGTAGTCTGTTGTTTGGCTGCACGGCAGCTGGCATAGGTGGTCGAGGTACCGGCGCAAGTCCTTGCAAGGACTGTGCTGGAGCTGGTGGCATTGCCGGTGGTTGAAAAACAGAGTTTTGGGGTGAGTGCACTAAGGCTGGAGCTGGTTGAGGAACGGAGTTTCGTGGTGGCTGTACTAAGACTGGCGCTGGTTGCATTGCCGGTGGTTGAGGAGCAGAGTTATGGAGTGATTGTACTCTGGGTGGGTCCAAGCGTCTGGAATCTTGAAGTGTTTGAGGGTTCTGGACTGGAGGCGGAGGTGCTCGTTGTAAAGGTGGTTGTGGTTGTGGTTTTGGCAGTGTAGCTGCGGGAGGCGCTGGAAGGGGTCGAACTGGAGGTGGTTGTGCCAGTAGCTGGGCACGTGGTTGGGGCGCCGGCTGAGGTACAAACTGATGAGAATAATGTCCACCTTGAACTGCCGGTGGTCGAACGTGCCTTGTTTGGGGTATGACTAACGGTTGGGCGCCCCGCTGCCATGGTGCTCCAGATAATTGAATTCCTAATTGGCCTAGGTTCATTTGTATCAGCTTCCCAAAGATCTGCCCTCCGTCTAGTGACGTTAATACCATTGGTGGCAGGTGAGCTGGACGTTGAGCGAGAGATGGACGAGGTGTAGGGCCCTCAGCTTCGAACTCCTGTTCCTGATCCGGTGGCCGAGGTGTTGGTCGAAGCAATTCTGCAATTAGAAAAACATTATCGTTAAGCATGTTAGTTTTCGTCCGAAAACGGTCAAATTTAACTCTCTTTGTTAGTAATGTCCATGGAAGGTATTCACTTGTGTTATTCAGTCAGGCATATGGTATTAAGGAAATTTTTAATGACTTTTCTTATAAAACTGTTCTAGTTCGGCTTGTTTTCTTGTTTGACTGGGGTTAAACGTCGTACTCAGAGGTGTTTCACTTATGAGACGACGGATTGTCCATTAACACTGTTCATTTTTTAAAGGCAGTGGAAAACAGGAAAGAAACCTGTTAAGACCAGTCCTACGATTGCCGGAGCCGCATGGCGTGACTTAGATCCCTTGTTATTATTATTCAATCAATAGTCAACAAAATTAATTCATGGTATTTGAACAGTTAATAAAGGAGAGAGACTGCTAGGTAGAGATTATGTAAATATGTTTTTTAATCATTAACTTTTGAACTATTAATTAATAGTCAATAGTAGCCCTATAGACACAAAAAAGCGATGGCATTGAATGTCCACCATACTTGACATTACCAAGTCATTTGCTAAATTTGCTCTAACGCGATTAAAAGTCTGTCCACAAACCTTTAACGAAGTAGTTCATACTGCTGATTACAAGCTTTTTATTCAGGTTCATTTGATTTATTTTTTAATTTCTGCCCGTTAAAAGAATGTTTAATAATTTTTATATGAAAACTTTGTGTGGTTAATCGAATCGTTAAAGTATCATGTATGTTATACTTGACTGAGCATTAACACTTTAGGCATACTATAGTTACTATAGGCCGAATAAACATAAGTGTTTCCGATACCTGTTTAATATTACAAATTCAGAATCCTCATTTTCTACAACAATTTTGAATAATCTGGTCCGTTCTAAAAGGATAATATTAAATTGAGCTGTGTGTGTCTAAAGCTATTTTCGGTAAAAAAAAATTCACTGTTACAGCTACTTTTAATGATATCGCTAATATGTCTATTAATTAACATGCCTCGAGGGAGGTCATAGTTAACCCAGTTAAAGCTAGAATGTCTATATTGTGTTTTGGGGCCTCAAGCTAAACGTATGGGAAGTCAGGTAAATTGACTATTCATAAATATGTTACCTACCGGCTATAAAGGTATACGATTTTGAAGTGTAAACGAGTGGTAATGTTATTCGTCGTCGATACATTACCTGATAACGATCAGTAATAGTCTAAATAATCTCACACATGTTGATGCCCGTTGGAAGTGAGACATATATCAATATATATTTACAAATGTAGTCAAAATTGCAGGTCGCCACTGGGAGAGAACCGGGGATATTTGTAAGTCCCAAAACTGACACAGTAGGGTATTTGTATGGATGTCTAAGAACCAAAATATGTTTGTTAATTTTGGTGGAGGAAAATAAATTAAAATGATATAAAAAAAATACAATGACACAGGGAAGGCAATCAAGTTTAAAACCGAAGAAATTCAATATAGATAATACAATAAACTTACATCGACTTATTCGTGTTTTTTTTCTGTGGTTTTTTTTTTTTCAATTTGTAATTTTTTTACAAACAGATCGCATGAGTAGTTGCACTAATTGGACCTAAACACAGAGGCATAATAGCAAGGGGACATAACTCAGCTTTTTCCGAGCCAGATAAAACTGAAGGTTGCTTCTTTGGTGCATGCTGGACACTACTAATGAACACTATTACACACTGTGTTAACCCCCAATAACTTTCCCAGAAGCACTTCGAAGACAAATAATTTTTTTAAAGCCCAATAACACCGTTTCGTTGTTTAAATAACGATTAATTATAAAGCCATTCCTGTGTCATGTAGCAAACAGTGGCCTATGAGAAGGATTTAAGTGACACTCAGATTATCAATCATAAAATAAAAGGTAAAACTAAATCTACTGTAGTTGTCTCCCATCTGATGAATGACAGACTCGACGCCCAGTCGTACTTCACGGTGGGCGGGAGAACGAACGAGACTGTTTTGGTCATATGGTAAAAAAAAACCCTTAGACTCAGATAACAAACTGCCAGCCGTATATGGTCGGTCTTCTAGTCACGTTACCTCTCCGGACAACTCACAAAACTAACACGTGCTTATTGTTGCTATATTGATAGTTTGACAGCGCGAGGGCACTACTTTCGAGGCAAGAATAATATGTAAAATCAATAACACAAATTCATTGAAGCATTCGTTTCCTATTGTTTTGTTTGAAACCATGCTTAAAAGGGAACAGATTTAATTTTTTGGGTCTGTTGTGATTTTGTTGTATTGAAAAAAGCTAATTGTGTTATAAACAAACAATTATAACAAAAAAATCACGAAATTAACATTTTCCCGCCAAAAGTTGTAACATCGACGTATGGGATTTGAACAATGATTTCTTCCACAAATGCATACGTCATCAACCTTCTAATCCAATTCAGTGCTTTAAATGTTTCATCATTTTAAATATATTTTTATCGCTAAATTAAATATATAAAAAAAAAATACTTCAACATTTCAGTTGTTGGAAACATGTTAACACATGTTTCGTCAGATGAAATAAGTTTTTATTAATGCTTACGGACAATCAATGTCTGGCACTCGAAAAATCGGTGCCCTAGACTCAGTCTGGATGGCTTAATTCTGTCCATTACCTTAGATGTCATCACAAGCTGTGTCCCCTGAATAAATTATAGACTGACATGGTTTTTAACTACTAAAAAGAATTACACATATGAGACAAGGTAAGAAACGCAATCCGGTGACAATATTTGCACACCTTATCACACTTATATTAATCTGTCTTTGAATAAAATTTCCCTTAGTTCTTAAAGATAATATCGTTTACTATGGCCAAACTTACATAAACCTTTCTGCAGTATTTTCAACAAATAATAAAATTCTTACAGGTATTGGACAATTGGAACTTAAAAAATATTTTTAAAAAGCATTGCTTCCTCCGTATATTCACTGGTGATTAGTCTTGCTCCGTTCCAAATATTTATTTATGCATGGCGTTCTAACAAACTAGTAAAGATCTTTTATCAGTGGTCCGACCCAAAAATATATATCGCGCTATTACCAAATTAATACTCACTGAAATTGATAGAATTGCTATGTTAAAATTTGACACTGGTTGTGTTTCATGGTTTATTCGGGTTCGTGACTAACAGTCTCGATTACTGTTCTACGTTTCCAGTTACCAAAACGGAATTCCCGATCAAAACAAACATTCTATTTTAAAATCACAAAATAAAAAGCAATCTCCACATACAAACAGCATATACATGGCTTTAAATTACGAAAAGCGAAATTCGGTTTTTCAATAAAAAATAAATGAGACCTTTGTATCGTCTAGATACAGCCATAAGCAGCACTTATCTGCCACATTGCTTAATACTGTACACATCATAATATTAGATGGATTGAAAACCACAATATCCTCCGATTAACAGATTTACACAATATTTGAAAATTATGAAAGAACACCATAAGATGGTACCTCAAAATGACAACCCATTAACAATAATGTCATCTTTAAAATAAAACGCTACAACTCATGAAATACAAAATAATGCATGAAAATTTAAAGAGAAGGGACTCATTTCTAAAAACTTAGGCGTGACTCCCCGGTAACAACCTAATAAAACAGTATTTTGAAATAACTGCAGAACAAATAACTACTTTAATACCATTGATATAATTTGAGGTCAAGACACAAAAATTAAGAAATAAAAAATGCACACACACTCTAAAATTATGGATCAAAAGAAGAATACTTTCAGAATACGGCTTGATAAAAGAATGGAATAAAGCCCCCGGTATGTTAATGGAGATATAAAAAAGCAATATGTTGTGCAAATTTGGAACTAACAAACTACTGTCTCAAGATACAACGCAATCTCTGAATTTTTAGAGGTCATACTTCAATGCAAAATTCAAACAGAGGTCAGACACCAACAGCAATATTAAACATAAGGTCAGAATCCAATGCCAAAATTAACCAGCGGTCAGATCCAATAGCAAAATCAAACCAGAGGTCAGATCACAATGTCAAAATTAAACCAGAGGTCAGATCCCAATGTCAAACTTAAAACAGAGGTCATATCTCAATGCAGAACTTAAACCAGAGGTCAGAACCCAATGCCAAAATTAAACCACAGGTCAGATCCCAATGTCAGAATTAAACCAGAGGTCAGATCTCAATGCCAAAATTAAACCAGAGGTCAGATCTCAATAGTAAAATTAAACCAGAGGTCAGAACCCTATGCCAAAATAAAACCAGAGGTCAGATCCCAATGTCAAAATTATACCAGCGGTCAGATCTCAAAAGCAAAATCGAACCAGAGGTCAGATCCCAATGTCAAACTTAAACCAACGGTCAGATCCAAAAGCATATCAAAACAGCGGTCAGATCCCAATGTCAAAATTAAACCAGAGGCCAGATCCCAAAAGCAAAATTAAACCTGAGGTCAGATCGCAATGTCAAAATTAAACCAGAGGTCAGATCCCAATGTCAAAATTAAACCAGAGGTCAGATCCCAATAGCAAAATTAAACCTGAGGTCAGATCACAATGTCAAAATTAAACCAAAGGTCAGATCAAAATAGCAAAATTAAACCTGAGGTCAGATCACAATGTCAAAACTGAACCAAAGGTCAGATTTTCAATGTAAAAATTAAACCAGAGGTCAGATCTCAATGTAAAAATTAAACCAGAGGTCAGATCTCAATGTAAAAATTAAACCAGACGTCAGAACCCAATGTCAAAATAAAACCAGAGGTCAGAACTCAATGTCAAAATTAAAACAGAAATAAGACCCTAATGTGAAGATTAAAACAGGGATAGGACCCCAATGTAAAAATTAAACAGGGGTCGGGTCTCAATGTCAACATTAAACAGGGGACGTACCCCAATGTGATAATAACATGAAAGGTCAGATCCGAATTTCAAAATAAAAAAGAGGTCAGTACCAAATGTAAAAATTAAACAGGGGGTGGACCCCAATGTCAAAATTAAAACAGGGATCAGACCCCAGTGTCAAATATTAAACAGAGGTCAGATACCAATTTCAAAGTTACAATAGAGGTCAAACACCTACGCCAAAATTAAAAAAGCGGTCAGACCCCAATGTCAAAATTAAACCAGAGGTCAGATCAAAATAGCAAAATTAAACCAGAGGTCAGAACGCAATGTCAAACTTAAACCACAGGTCAGAGCCAATAGCAAAAAAAAAATCGCAAGTCAGATGCCAATGTCAAAATTAAACCAAAGCAAAATTAGCCTGAGGTCAGATCTCAATGTCAAAATTAAAACAGAGGTCAGATGCCAATGTCAAAATTAAACCAAAGCAAAATTAGCCTGAGGTCAGATCTCAATGTCAAAATTAAACCAGAGGTCAGATGCAAATGTCAAAATCAAACCAGAGGTCAGATCCCAATGTCACAATTAAACCAGAGGTCAGATAACAATGTCACAATTAAACCAGAGGTAAGAATCCAATAGCAAAATTAAACCAGCAAAATTAGCCTGAGGTCAGATCTCAATGTCACAATTAAACCAGATGTCCGATCCCAATGTCAAAATTGAACCAGGGGTCAGATCACAATGTCACAATTAAACCAGAGGTCAGATCTCAATGCTAAAATTAAACCAGAGGTCAGATCGCAAGAGCAAAATTAAACCAGAGGTCAGAACCCAATGCCAAAAGTAAAACAGAGGTCAGATCCAAATGTCAAAATTAAACAGGGGCTGGATCCCAATGTAAACATTTCATCAGAGCTCAAACCCTAGTGTCAAATTATAATAAAGTTCAGACCCCAATATCAAAATTAAAACAGGTCAGAATCGAATTAAACAGAGATAGGGCGCCAATGCAAGATTAAAACAGAGATAGGACCCCAATGTCAAGATTAAAACAGGGATAGGACCCCCAATGTCAAAATCTCCCATGAGTCGGGTCCAAATGTCAACATTAAACAGGGGTTGGACCCCAATGTGATAATTTTAATGAATGGTCAGATCCCCATTTTAAAATTAAAACAGAAGTCAGAACCAAATGTCAAAATTAATCAGGGGGTGGACCCCAATGTCAAAATAAAAAAAGAATCAGACCCCAGTGTCAAAATGTAAACAGATGTCAGACGTCAATGTCAAAGTTACAACAGAGGTCAGACACCTAAATGTATGTTAAAATTAAAACAGGGGTCAGATCCCAAAATGAAATCCCTGGTTCTCTACGATGGCTAACGAGAAGGGGATTTGTTGCTGTCTGTGAGATTGTGTAAATAGACAGTTATGTACGCTTTGGCAAGTCTAGTTGCCCCTTAGATTGAGAGCACCAGGTAAAGTAGTAGTCTGGGGTATCACATTCGGAAGATCGGTCAATAGAAACACACCCACGCATTGTATTCTGAATAGA
>JAVFBW010186224.1:0-10478 GCA_034783835.1 Mopalia ciliata
AGGAGGGGACGCGGAGGGGGGGGGGGGGGAGGGGGGACAGGACGGTATTGGGAAATAATTGTATTATCATTCACTGGATTTTTTTTCACCAGACTGTGTTTGCCACGTAGATGTCTGGCCGTAGCCTGCGTCAGCATAAACTAGCGTATGTAGTTTACCAGAGGACTCCCATGTGGACAGGCCAAGGATCTCGTGTGTCAGGAATCAGACCTGCATGCACACCAATGCAATTAGGTGATGGAAAAACTTCGTGTGTACAAGTCGTGAACAATAGAGCCGACAATGTGCTAGTTGGCCACTATGGGTGTTTATTGTCGATTGAAAGCTGATTTTGCCGTCATTGTCGTCTTTGCTGCACAATGTAATTGTTACCTGTATTGTTAATCGAATATAGGTCAGAAATCGAACACGCCACGTGTCTGTGTATATACAATAAACAGTGTACGTGTCCAGGCTTTCATCGGTAGTGTATATGTCACAGCCTTCATATAAAGCTTTTTTTGTCCCTTCTTTATTTGACAATTCGATGGAAGACAAGGCTGTGCTTTGTGTTCAGACGGATCGTCAATTTATACGAATCAAGCTATGGTGTTTATTAAAGTCGGCTGAAATATAAATCACACATGTATTGCGCATCGGTATCTGTTATTGCAGTATTCTAATATACATAGAGTATAAACGAATCGTTTAAAAAAATCTCTAATATTAGAGAGGTAATATTATATTAATGTGGAGTACCGTACTAATCCAACGTGGCCTTTGAGTAGAATTACCTGATAAAATACACTTAATTGCAATTAAATTCCTGTAAACAATAATGAGGGGGAAAGTTATTATATATACCAGACATAATGGTCAATAATACGAACATTTGGTTCCCACGAGGATTTGTTTTCTCAGAGAGTGAAAAGAGACTGGCGTAAATACCAGTCACACCCACAGATTCCGAGAATCATTCATAGGCATGATGTATATAAATATCTATACATAATATTTTTCATTTATTCTTTCGCATTTATTTTAAGTATTGCAGATTTGAAAATAATATTGATAGCAATCGGGTAAATGTTGTTTTTATCACTTCTTCTGTATGGAGTTATTAAGCGTTGGCAAAACTCATTCCATTGAAGGGACTTGCCAATAAGACAGATAAGTAAATATTAACTTCTTTGAGTGGCACTTAGAAGCAGGGATAGTAACATAACAAGGCGATTTTATGGACATACAACTTCTGGATTTATTGACGAGCAACGTTTCGGAGCAGATACTAGCACCGTTTTCAAGCTAATGAAAACGGCTAATTAGCTTGAAAACGGTGCTAGTATCTGTTCCGAAACGTTGCTCGTCAATAAATCCAGAAGTTGTATATCCATAAAATCGCCTTGTTAAGTAAGTATTAGCATATCAGTCAGTAATTCATATCATGCATATGGTGGTACTGAGGAACCTCTCGCGTATATATAATTATGCAGATTTTTCGTGTTAAAGGTTCTCTTAAAGATATTTTTAACAGAATAAAACGACAAGCAGTCCAAAAACGGAAACACAGAAACATTCTATCGTAGTATTTGTCTTTCTACAATAGAGATCCAGAGCCACTTAAAAAAACTGTAGTACGAAATATCGTACGATGTTTTAAGGCTATAGTTTAATATGACGTAATGCTATCGTACGGTATTTATTTGTCGTACGACATTTTGGGAAAGTGGCCCCGAATCCCTCTCTTGGCGAGACTTTGGTTCTGATGTATTGGCCGCTCATTTAATTTGACATTCAAGCAGTCTGCGTGACGTCATTGTCAAGAAACTTTTTTAATTACCTTTTTGTTGTTTATCTTCTTCTAATAGACTTCGGTTTCACTTGCTATTACTTTCGTTATTTTTCTCTTAATAATTTTTAATTATTTCCTTTTAAATTTAAGATTGTCTCCGTTTCTATGGCTCATATACCCGTGAGAGAAGATATCTAAATCTCGTAAAAAAAACCTCCCCCGCGATAGCCACATCGCCAACAATTAGATGCGAATACATATATACTTGTGCTAGTCAATAGAGATTCGTATAAAACCTTTAAAAATAAGGCCTGCCTCTGGTAGTAAATGGCTGCTTTTGACGTGAGAATGGACGTCAAGTGGTCGCTTTGTTCAGAGAAGAAGTCGAAATGGGTTAAACCAGGGAATTAAAGGCCATACAACTTTTACATATTGGAAGATATTGTACAGAATCATGGTAGCGTTCGCTTATTTCTAACGGTTAGGAAGTAGCGTAGCTAGGACAATAATAGGAACCGCAGAGGAAACTCGGGAGCATTTACAATAGTCGATCAGCATCGTTGTCAAAATGCATTTCAGTAAACTCTAAGCGTGACAATTTGTGTTGATTTATAAGGGTCCTTTAGAACATAGTGTTACCATGAAGGTTTTTAGTGCTAGATGACAAAAAACAAATTAAAAGAATTCTCTAACCCCTGCATGTCATTCATCCAATTGAAACTTTTTTCTAATTCAGACAAAAAGCGACCCCCGCCCTCCCCTATAAAAAAATACAAAACCAAAAAACCCAACAAAATCAGCCTATCAACCAAACGCCCACGCAAGAGAGCAAAATGTTTATTCTACAAGTAATCTTTGAAGAAGTCGGCTCTGAGGCGATAATTGTGTTTTCGTCACACTGGGCCCAGGACTGTATATCTACGTTTGTTTAACACGGACAAATAATAGGATGGTACTGTAACAGTACTGTACTAACAACTACATCTTACCTCACTTAAACTTTTCATAGAGAATACAACAAGTAATCCAATACCCGTCAGAAATATCAACTTGGGGATCCGCCAGCATATTCGTCGCATAGTTTTACACTTCTTCTTCTTTTTGACTTTCTTATGTCTCCGTTTTGGTGGATTTGCCGGATATAGACTATCGTGAGTTCCTTTGTCACTTTCTGCCACATCAGTTTCCCAGTCGCTCTCTGAGTCGCTTATGGTGGAGGGACCAGTCGCTGTCTCACCGGCTGTCGCACACACCAGACCCCCCATCTTGCCCATATTGAGTAAGTCCAACAGCCGTTACTTTATTCGATTAGGGCCCATCACACTCCGAACTACCTAGCTCTCATTTAGCCATATCTTCAACTCTGAAAAAAAGAAAGATTACATCAAATACGTTTAGTGATTATATTATAATAGACATCTATTCTGGAAGTTTTTGTTGTTTGTTAATTTTTATATTAGGGCATATACAGGACAATAAATAATAACTGAGTAACAACAGTATTTTCGCTATTTTGGAATTACACTTTCTTAGCTAGAACATATACCTGTTCAGAAAATTTTGTAGGTTGAGTGTAATTCCAGTGTAATTCCAAGATAACGAAAATACTGTTAATCTTCACTTTCTCAAAAAGACACAAAAATTATTCAATAACTGAGTAAGTTTAGAAAACGAAATGGATATAGCAGCCACTGTAGGTCGATCATAGCACTGCGTTAAATGTTTGTTTATTTTGTCGATGATAACATAAAAATGCGAGAGGTAAACCGACGATTTGGAGTTGCAATGTTTTCCCCTTGAACTAGGAGATGTGTTTTCCAAGGTTTAGTATTCAGTTCATGTCATTTTAAGCCTATCATTATCTTTGGTATTCCAGCAAGCAAATGGGGAAAAAATGTGAATTGTCTAAAATTAATTTAGCCATTAGTGATATATTTTAATTGTGGAGAAGTAAAAACCACCACCGCGATTGCCGGAGCCACATCGTGTGACTCATTTATATAGCTGGTGGTCGACAAACGGACTTCATCCTGTGAACGGTAGATCGTAATAGGATTGGTAAGCGCACACGCTACGGAGCTAAGGCACGGCCGGTATTTTTTCAGAATTTTGTTAATTTATTTTTTTCTTCTACGTTTTGCAAACGGTGTATGCTGCATGATATTTTGTTAGAGATATCGTTATAATTTTTGTGTGTGTTTTAAAATGTAGCTTTAGGTAAATTACGAACAACACAAAACTTAATAAGAACGTACGGTTGGCAGTTACGGACGTATGTTAGAAAATGTTTCGTTAAGTTGATTTGAATTGCAGCCGCTTCATAGTCGTTATACAATAAAACTGCACTTGAGTCTATGCGACGTGGAGTGTCTTCTGGGCTTGCCCCAACGTGTAGTTGAACTGTGCGAAACAATCTACCTGGTATCTGAAAGACAATTCTACTTCGTATTGATCACAATTTTGTAAAAAAAAAAACAAAAAAAACAAACAATAGTTTCTTTCATAACTCTAACCTGGGACTGTCGGGTACAGAGCACTCAGTGCAAACTTGTTCTCATCCACGAAGGAATCATAGACCGACCCAACATTAGTTATAACCCAGATAGTAATAAATAACACCTTGGCCTACACGTTACACATCTAGATGTCTAGATAATGCGATTATATGCAAAGATGGGAATTTCAGTTGTCAATAAACTGTATAAATTCGCATTTCCACCCCATTCATGCTATCAGTTACTGTTTATTACCAACTATATATATAGCGCTGACCTGTAAAGGCTGACACTCCTTGACCAGTGACCCCTGCCCACATAACAAAATTTAAGTTGGTTTAGCCTACATATATATAAGTTCTTAAATTATACATCAAAGAGCTTTATGTTAATCTGCATGCTAGGTAGGACTTTAGAATGTTCACATTTGTTTGAAACAAAAAAGACACATAAGAACCATTGTTTAAATGTAGATAGAGGTTATTCTGATGTGACAGAAGGGAGCATAATTGTTTCACCACATGACAGCCATCTTAGAACATATCCTAAATTGTATTTCTGATATCATCAAATTGATCCCTTTCCACGCATCATTTAATAGTGAGCACATATAAAAAATTCCTTTAATGATATCTTCAAAACAATTTATGATATCATAAAATACACCGAATTCATGGTATCATAAATATAATTAATGATATCATAATAGAATTAATGATATCATAAAAAGAATTGATGATATCATTAATTCTTTTAATGATATCATTAAAGAATTGATGATGTCATCAAATAAGGAATAAAAAGTAAGACAGCTTGCCATACGGCCCTGACTAAGTGGTAAGCGTGTCTACCTACTAATCCAACTCCCACGTCCATCCACGGACGTCAATCATCAGGTATATAAATCACTCGCATGATGTGGCTCCGGAAATCGCGGTGGTGGCCGTTTTTACGAGGTTTCCTCCCGGGGTTCAACCGTATCATAAGCAGTTGGAGAATCCGTCGCCATAAGTGAAATACCCGTGAGCACGACGTTAACCCACAATCAAACAAAACAAACAATTGAGCAAACATATGGAATTTGTGGCATGCTTTAGGTGACATCTTGTTATTTCATTGCATGTTATTCCTACGTTAATTCTTCGAACGATGACACACATACGATTAAATTAGCCATAGACATTATGGCGCCTGCAGATTATAAGAAAATTAACAAGTGTCGACGTTTAATAACAATTCATGATCAAACAACGCTGCTCGAGATATGACAATTTGGACATTACATACATGCTAACTTAGGCTATACTATTCTCGAACCCTTAACGCGATAGAATAACTAACTATATTCGGGCGGACTAGACAGATGTATCATCAATGAGAAATGGAAAAATGCCCCCACGATAGACTAACTTCCTTATAAAGCAGCGTGTGAACCTGGCACTAAAGGGAATATTCAGATCTGAGAATTGATCTACGAGCCGCTAGTTATGGTAATGAATGATGTAACATATTTCGAAAAGCCTTTGCTTGTTCGCGACAAAGACATGTGCTCAATACAACATTTTCTCTTGCAAGTCCTGTACGCATCTTCGACAGCCAAGTGTTTTAGTCTGAGCTACATTGCCTTAAACCTTTATCGGATCGAGCGCATATAACCAAACTAAATAGCTACTGTCAAGTGATTGTGTGGAAACTTTTACGCAACCGAATAGATGCTGTGTTACTGGAGGAAAGTCTATACCAGAAATCTCTACTAGAAGAAATGACAGCGATTGTCAATTATGAAAGTTGGTGAAGTGTTGTCGAAAAATGTTCGGGGTATTCAACCAACTCAATAAGAGTATATGAACCCACCCATACCACGCCAAATCCTCGTGTATATGTCCATAGTGCTTTACAAAATAAAACAAATTGTACAACCCTGAGTATAACTTTTAACATATGTTATTAGCGCTTTTAAGGATTTATGTCAACAAAAATAATTTTTTTTATAGCCTAGAATCCTTTGATAGTGCAGATAATGATAAAACAAGTCGTTCCCAACCTCTCCACACGGCCTTGTTATAGGCTGTGTGCATAAGATACAAAACAAGCCTACGACGATTATGCATATTTGACGATGGAAAGCGAGGTTACCTGTCATGTAATGTCACAATAAGAACAAGCTTCATATTCCAATGTACAGCACACGGCTGCAACAACTAACTGAAGAATGGATGTGACATTTCACTTCCTAGCTCACGGATCTGTCAGTGTGGGAAATTACACAAATTACACGAACATGAAGGATTTTTTGGTCACTTTATCCACCAAGGGGCGTAGCTGTAATTCTGGCTATATGGCGTAAGACCACCATTATTTACTTCCGTTTTGTCAACCTCGAATATTGTTCTTAGTAAAATTAGTGTTTTTTCTGGCTAGAGAACATGGCCCTCTATTGTAGGCCTACTGCACGCATGTCTCCGGAGTGACATATGATCCTTGCCATTTTGGAAGAAAAGTGTTTATACATGTAGCTCCAGATCATACTCGCCCTTGCTTTGTAGAGACATCACAACAACCTGTATTGTCTAAAGAACATACTTAACTCCTGAATAAAATTCCACTTGTCTATATTGTTATAAAATGCACTGTTCGCTAATCTGTGTGACTGTCCGTGCGGCAGTAAATAGGCTGCCGGTGACCAAAAATGTCATTCTAAAATATAAACAATTCTACTTCCTACGTCAAGACATTGACTTTAAAATACACACGAGCAATCTTATTTTGCACTAATTTTAGTTGTTGACCTATGACAAACGTCCCACAAAATATTGGCGGAAATTAATGCGCGATGGCCTGGCATAGAGTACAAGAGTTCTCTTAGTCTCGTCGACTAAAGAAACTCTCGCGAGAATACGTTTGCCAAAATGAATTACTTTCTACATATTCATACACCTATCATGACTGTTCTTCTTGATACCACTTTACTTAAGTTTGCTTGTTTGATTGGGATTAAACGTCGTACTCAAGTGTATTTCACTTATATGACGACGTGCCAGCCCTATGGGTGAAAGAAACCACCCTCGACACTACTGGCAACAAACAAAGACATGACGGGATAAACAATATTGGTCCCGTGAGGAAACCAGATGTAACCAAGATACTGGATGGTACACAAGTTATTTGTCTCAACTTTCGCAATGATGCCATTTGTACTTGTTTTATTGTTGCTTAATCCAGACCTGGTTGTAATCAGTCGCCTTACTGGAAGAGACAGTGCTAGAAGGGAGTGTTTACAAACAAAATATTTCGGTAGCACTAGAATTCAATTCATTCCCTCCGTCTAGAAGTCCTAACTTGCTTTCCAAACCCTCTACAGGGAAATATGTAAATATTTTTTGCAAGAAACAATGTGTGTAGTAAAATCATGCAGACAAACAATTCCAAAATGTACATATATCTCTCGGAACCGCCCAACCAGCAGCCTTAGTTCTGACTTAGGTTAACTTAAAAACAACCAGTCTCACCGCACTTTAGTCGGTCAATTTAAAAAAAAATGGGTTTAAACTTCAACGTCAAGAAGACAAATACAATTAAATATAGTACAGCGCTCAAGGCCCTACCGCCGGAGATTTGCCGATTGTCACCACGACCTATCAATCGTATTTGTCAAAATACCAGATACAATATTATCCTAAAGGTGATCGTTTGAACTCAGACAGATCAGCCTTAAGAGACTTGTCTAGTTTTAGCACGTTACACAAGATGTCGGAACATCCTTTGACCATCCGTATTTTAAATAATCTCGGATGTAGAGCGGTTCATTTCAGATGACCCACTTATCCACGTGTTTATTGTTTATGTCTGAAAGCTATTCGTGTGATGATATGGTGACGTTATAAAAAGGAGCAGTGTTTTGTTTGAATGTGATTTAACCCGAGAAAAGGGCTTGTTTGATGTGTTTTTATTGATACAAATCCTCGGTTTACTTTGGTTGATTCCCACTCATGCGCACAAAACATCCGGCGGTTAACATTACACGGTTTTGTGTACTGATACGGAAAGTGTCGAAAGTGTTTCATCATGGTTCCACAAAAGTAATGACGTCATGTTGTAGGTCGTCTAATGTTTTTAGGCCATTTATGTCAAATGAGTGGAAAACAAAGCTGGCGTGTGAAACTTGTGTTAACACATGCCAAACCTATGGATGTCCGATATATGTATTCATCTGTACCTAGACAGATAGCAGAAAACACGGTTTTACTACTTGTATCACCAGATCCATGGGCCCCGCCAAAGTTGACCTAACTATACACTTCTACTTACCTAAAGCACAAAACCGAAACTTGGAAATAGCAAAAAACCGCAAAAAAACAAAACAGACAATTCTTTCTTTCAGATACATTACTATTATCTTGCGAAGTAATATTTATTAACAATTCTTCAAAGCTGATTTATTTAACCGAGAGGTTTTTTTTTACGTCATGGTTAACATGTTATTAACAAGGAAGATAATTCATTCACTTTAATAGTATCATACACATTCAAAACAAAGATGTTATCTTTGTATTTAACCATACATTATATTCACATCAGGAGCCCGGGTATTTCTTTATATTTTTGACCCTCCGATAGATTCCTTGGTTTCTTCTTTTAATGCATCAAAGACCGCATTCGTCGATTTATAATCGGAGTTGTGCTAATACCACAATGCGAAGTAAACAATATCCAACACAGAGAAGGTGTTTTGAAAGTGTGAGGACACCAAATAGTCCATGGGGTTCTAAATCTTATGGTGTGAGCTTAACAACGGACTACGAATCGGTTTTGGTAAATACAAGTTAATCTTATATTGACGAAAGGTATCCCACCTTAAACATCATATACCCATTTATCTACCTATAAAGCTATCTGGTTATGAACCAACAATCTTTTAGAAAAAAAACACCGCGAGAACTAAGCTACAACGAACAACGTATTGCATGGATATTGTTTGATTTAATGTCCGTCATATTCGTGAACTATATAGCATTTGACCTATATTTTTGCTATATTGCCTTCCGATTATATATATATCAGTCGAGATGATTGCCATATTTGTTGATGTACAATGGAAAAATCGATATTAGAGACATATTGGTTGGTTATACAGGCGTTGTTCTAAAAACAGTGAGGCCATGTTTACTCTTTGTGTACACAAACAAATACCGATCGGTAACTGCAGAAAACTATCGCGGGCCCTTCATACGGAGAAACCCTGATATGTATTCTTTCAGTCAGGTTATCTAGTGCCAGCAATCCTTCCATTCTACGGGGTATTTCTGGATTCACAAATCACAATCACGTCTATATTGGCAATAGGTGAAAGCTTGGAGCGACACACTTTTACCAGATTCGTGTGGGTATCTGGGTAAGCCATAACATAATAAATAATGTTTTTGATAAAATATAATTTAAACAACCCACAATCTGTTTAAAAATAGATCAAAAAGAGCCCATGGGTAAATTATTATCCTTGGGAAAATGACGTTCTGTCACACTGCAAACGCGATGTCCTGTAACTGCATGTATTTATTATAATCTCTATAATTGATTAGCGTACACCAAAGAATCGACACTGCTCGCTTTAGAACTTCAAATATAGATTAGTCGAATATAGATCTGTGACTCCTAATCCCATGCAGTTTTAATCAGATTCAACGATTTCGCGATTTCCGCGGTCCGCGATGAGCTCCCTTGGCATATCTATCAAATGTCGATAATGGATTTGCGAACCTGTGCTGTATATTTAATGTCAACGAGTAGGCCAATTCCCCACCCACTGAAACAATGGTTCGCCTAACAGTGACACATTCACCGATAAAGGCATTTATTGCTGATAATATATCCTCGAATCAGCATCTCTAAGTAGGTATTCATTCAATGAGCAGTACATGAATCTGACAATTACGCCGCGGGCGATAGTCTTCTGGACAAGGAATCCGCATGTGTTAGTGCCAGTAGTGTAGAATTTGACCAGTAGTGTTGACAAAATCAACCAGTAGTGTAGAAATGACCAGTAGTGTAGAAAAAATCAACCAGTAGTGTAGAAATGACCAGTAGTGTAGAAACAATTAACCAGTAGTGTAGACATTTACTTAAACCAGTACTGTAGAACGATATCAACCAGTAGTGTAGAAAAAAAAACGTCCGACCTGTAGTGTAGAAAATGAAAAATGAAATCGACCAGT
>JAVFBW010186235.1:0-10477 GCA_034783835.1 Mopalia ciliata
AAAGGGTGCCACATAGCCATTCTGCTCCAACACGTCACTTTGGCTCAATATTCTCCTAGACGGGTGGTCAGATTGGCGGTCTCGCCCTTGTTGGCACTCCACGGAGGGTGGGGGACATGGGTGGTGAAACTTTATAACAGATGATAGCATTCACTCCCAACCCAATAAACTATGGAAAAAAGAAAAATTATTAATATTAATTTAAACGAAAATGTAAAAGAAAATTGGGCAACGGCAGGTAACTTAAAAATGTAACAAAAATGAGGTCTGGTGACATTCTGGTGGAATGTAACAGACAGCAACAGACTGGTAACTTACTAACACTTAAGAAAATTCTAGAGTTACCTGTGTCGGCCACACCTCATAGATCTCTTAACAGCAGCAAAGAGATTATCCGAGACAAAGGCAAGGATCTCTGCGATCTATCCGAGGAAGAGATTTACGCCGAGCTGAATGACCAGGTATAACTAACGTAAAGTGCTTTACCACTAAAAAAGATGGTGTTTTAATAAAACTTACAACTTACTTAATAACTTTTAAGTTCAACTACAATGCCAGACCACACCTACATTGGTTCTTACAGGAAGATGGTAGATACCTTTATCCCCACCCCAACAAGGTGCGTCCATTGTCAGAAATTCGGTCACGGAAAGAACCATTGTAGAGGTGGTTTGGTATGCTTTCGCTGCTCTGAAGAAGGCCATGAGGGCTTCGAATGCATCAAATCAATTAAATGCTATAAATCTGATGAAGACCACATGGCCTCCTCCAAAAGCCTGTAGTCATTTTATAAAAGGAAAGCGAGTTATTAAATCGGAAAAAAACGTAAGTTATATTGAAGCACGGCGCCTTGTCTCTGTCTCGGAGATTCAAGGATCATCCCAGTCCTACGCCAACGCCAGGAAGAAAGTTTCTGTGTCTGTTGTGACACAGACCTCTCTTACGTGGCCAACTGGTGACGAAGAACCTTCTGCTGTTGACCGAAACAGGACGCAAATACATTTAAAAACGACTATTTCAACGCAGACCAATACTATAAAACAACCCGAACTAAAAAAACAGCCACAAAGAAAATAAAAAAACCCCAATAAAACACAGACCAAGAAGCCATCTGGTCCGGAGGTTAGCCCTTCCTAGGCCACAGGATTTATTTGTTTGTTTGATTTAACGTCGTACTCAAGGGTTATTTCACTTATATGACGACGGATTGTCCACTTCACCCGTACACTGCCTTATTACGGTGGAAAACCGATAGGAAACCTCGTAAAAACCACCCCCGCAACATGTGACTCGCTCATATACCTGATGGTCCAAAGGCTGACTCGAACCCGTGAACTGGTAAATGGAAGCATGTTCAGTTCAGGAAGCGCTCTCGCTACCACTGAGCCACGGCCGCGGGCCCAAGGCCACAAGAGAAGCTGTTCAGGTATTTCAATTTGAACAGCCTATTAATGTAATAAATGTAGAGAGGGTTGGTCCCCTCTCCCCGAAGCCATCAACAACTAAATATCTTGTGTCGGAGACGGTTACTCTCCAGAACCGCTTCAACGCATTGGAATGGATGGGGGTAAACAGTGGGCTTCCTCCCATTATGGTGGAAAGCCAACCACCATCACCATGGCTTCATAGGAAAAAACATGATGACGATAATCTGCAGCGTGCTGACGCCAGGCATGGTCATCTGCGATTGTTTCATCGCAGAACGCGCAGTGACGGTAGTAGACCAATGCGCAAAAATCAAAATTAGTATTTCTAATAATTTCACATAGTTTTAAACATAATATTTACAACGTTTTGATCCAAAACTAAAAAACTTAATATATTGACATATTTTAGCATTTATTTTTCAGTTCAAATTGTCTTCTCTGGATGGTCAATGCCAAGGGGACAACATTGCTGGCGAAGTTGTCGTCGGGGCTACTTAAACAGATTGGTCTGTATCATGGTGTTAATTTGCATAAATTATTTTAAATATTTCTAAACATCGTTTTAAACGGAATATTTACAATAATTAGATCCAATTTAAACTGTTTAATATATTGGCATATGTTTTTAACACTTACGTGTGTCCTGTTCCGTCCCTAAAATAATTTGTTACAAACCTGTACAGTAATAAATCTTCCCGATAGAAAAACAAGTAGAGAAGAACTTGACTCCGATATGATAAATTTATCGTAGCTATAGCATATGAAAAGTGTTGTTATTGAGGGTGACTTGCACTGCGTACGTCACTTCCGGTTTGTAAAACTTAAATTACTGGCCTAATAGTAATTAGTTTCTTAACCTGCATGGGGTCTGTTATGCTACTAAAATAGCATTACAAAAACGACCAAAACCCACTATAAAATCGCGTGCCTTCTCTTTAATGTATATGCTTGATTTAAATAAATAAGACAGAAAAATACAAGTCAGAATATAATGGAATTAGCCTTTATTGTAATAATTCTTTATGTATCGTTGTTTTATACTGAAACTGGCTGAATCATATCTTACAAATCTTAAATTGTAATCTAGTGGGATATGTTTTGCTAATGCAGAAATATCTATCAGTAATTTGACCAGGTAATTTGATTGTAATGTCTTTGTTGTGAGAGGATTGGGAGCTCTAGATGCTTGCGAGTAGACGGGATTGTTCTTGACAGAAGTACACCATGTGTGAATCTGAGACATTTCCTGCTAGAATTTGGACAATGTTAATCAGTCTTCTCCATAAAAAAAGTTATCTATCTGGAATCCCTTCCCATTTCAATAACATTCGTTTTCCAGAAAATGTTATTTTGACACTCTATTCAAGTTTGGAACTAGATTTTGTTTACATGGATTAAAGCAGTTACAAAGAAATTTTAATGTATTGATTGACATCATGGACAAAAATATGTTTTGAAATATAAACTTGTCCTTTAATTCAAGTAAACAAGAGATTGTTTAAAAAATATTAATATAACTATTTATGTTCTTAGACAAAAACAATTGTATTGCTTCACTTATTTCTCTGCACTTGGTTTTTATCTTTCTGTAACTTCAACGAAAAAAGGTGTATACTTACACAAGTGTCACAAGTACAAGTACTCTATTGACATTGGCAATGCATTTTATTTCCAAGTTCCAATCCTGACAAGTGTTAATGTTTATTTATATATCTTTTGCATGGGCACAATTCAGCTAATTGGATTGTTTTCGTAGCTTTGTATGATTGCACCCTTTATTTTAATGCTTTGTTATTATCTTGTTAATATGTATTGAGGGACATGAAACTAGTATCCCTTTCACACTATATATAGCATTTGTTCAGATGACATTCTCGATTTTGAATGTGCACAACATTACGTGTGTTTATAGATTATACATCTGTAATTATTATATCACAACTTGTCAATCTTGTCTTAGCTACAAGTTGTTGTGGAAGTTGTGGTATTGTCATGTGAACTAAACTAAGTGTTTATTTCAGAGGCAAATAAACACAATATTCCGTTTAAAACGTGTTACCGACCCATAAATGCATGATTGTGTTTAGATAGTAAATACAAAATAATGTTTAAAAACTATAAACATTGTGTTTAATGGACCTAAACATATTGTTTTTGGTTTTAAACAAAGTGTTTAACTTGTTTAAACATTGTGTTTAGGTATGGCTATAAACGCATTATTGTGTTTAAACAGTTTTACAGTTTTGCGTTCATTATTGCGTTTTAAACCTAAACGTTTTGATTTACATTGTAGTTGACCGAGTAGAATAGTCCTTGAACTAGTAAAAGTGTTTCTTGTTTTTTCGAATTTTTATTAGAACGATCCCAGTAGATTTTTTTGGCCTATCCCACCTTGGACAGTCTTATAAAAATGTAAAATAAAACTTTCACAAATCCTTTTTAAAAAATCTAGGACGAAATTCTATAAAATGAGGCACCTTTTACTAGATCTCATTGTGCTCTTTAAATGGTACAAGTTTCCATCTTGAATAGTTTTCTAGAAATGCGCCTTGGAAAATGTAGATTCTTCTTAAAATTGAAGTCCCGGGAATAGGCAATCAACGTTTTGCAACTGGAGTATACGATCATGGGGAAACAAAAGTACAGTCTCCAATTAAACTGTTTGTGATAAGAATTTCGAATTATTCTTTCACCAACATTTAGTTTGAATACCTAACTTTTAATCTAAGCGATAAAAAGGAAAGACCTTATTAAACCAAATAAATTACCTCTGCCACTTGTATTTGTTTTGGAAATTATTTACCAAACTGTCCAATGTATTCTACTTTATGTAGAAAATGTTATCGTGTAGTCCATATATTATATTATAAATAGTGTATATTTCACGTTTTAGTTAATGAATCTATATTGAATGTGTAAAGCGCAATCAATATATTAAGTGCTGTCAGAGAACATCGCATGATGGAGGCCAATTTCAGAATCTCTCATAATACATAATCCATCTATATTTTTTCTAAATGTCCTGCAAGCTTTTTAACGTTTGCGTTAGGGCGATTTTGAAATAACCCAGAAAGACATGAAATTTTGAAATAATCTGATGGCAGACACAAACATAAGCCTTCGTGTGAAATTTGAACTCTCTCGGACAATCAGGACAGCAGTTATTTCCGGACCCAGGTCTTTTAAAATTTCCCCCAGTCTTTTGAACATAGGGTTAAATAGGGCCATTTTTATATAACGCAGAAAGACAGTAATTTTTTACGATAATCTAGTAGCAGAACCAAACGTAAGTCTAGTTTAAAAGTTGAACTCTCTCAGACAATTAGGACAGGAGTTATTTCCGCATTTAGATCCTTTTAAATGTCCTGCAGGGTTTTTTACATGGGCCTACATAGGGCCATTTTAAAGTAAAGCAGAGACCGGATTTTTTCTGATAATCTTAATAGTGGGAGACTCAAACATAAGTCTTTGTGCAAAAGTTGAAGCCTCTCGGACAATTAGGGCAGGAGTTATTTGAAAATATTAACAAACCAATGTAGGAAGGCTTTTAACCCCATGTTTAATAGATATAACGACTGTACAATAATATCAAAGTGTACATTATTTCAAGCCTACATATTCAGTCAAAGATGTCAGTAGACTACGCACTTTTCCTGGACACGTGACCTGTAGTGAGTCCAACCTCCAATATTTTCGCTTACTGCGCTTTACCTTGCCGTCCATATGACATTGCGAATTTTCAGTCCGTCAGCTTCATCGACCACAAGAGCCATGCACCTAAAATGCGAAGAAAACGTTAACGTTAACCTAATCTTTCTTCACTAATTTACAGCTTCTGTAGCCAACCTTCTAACTGATGCAGCTTAAGCTAATTTCCTGATACATTTCTATACACACACTGTAAATCAAAACGTTAAGGTTTTAAACGCAATAATAAAAGCAAAACTGTAACACTTTTTAAACACAATAATGTGTTTATAGCCATACCTAAAACTCAATGTTAAAATAAGTTAAACACTTTGTTTAAAACCAAAAACAATATCTTTATGTCCTTTAAACACAATGTTTATAGTTTTTAAACATAAAATGTGTCTAACATCCTAACACAATCATGCATTGATAGGTCGGTAAGACTTTTTAAACCGAATATTTTGTTTATTTGCCTCTGAAATAAACACTTAGTTTAGTTCACATGAAAATACCACAACTTACACTACAACTTGAAGCTAAGGCTTGCAAGTTGTGATATAATAACAACAGATGTAACATCTATAAACACACCCTTATGTTGTGCATATTCGAAATCCAGAATCTCATCAGAACAAATGCTCTGTTAAATTTAGTGTGAAAATGATACTAATAGTTTCATGTCCCTCTATAAATATCAACACGATAATAACCAAAGTATTACATGAGGATGCAATCATACAAAGCAACAACAACAACCCAATTAGATGAATTTTGCCCAGGCAAAAGATAAATAAATAAATATTAACAATAGTTAGAATTACGACATTTTATTGGAAATAAAATGCATTGCCAATGTCAATAGAGTTGTTGTACTTGTGACACTTGTGATACCTTTTTCGTTGAAGTCCCAGAAAGTATAAAGAAATAATACTAACTACTAAACTAATCTATTAAAGTAAAGACAACAAGAAACATATACGAAAGAAATATACACAAAAAAGACCGTACTGTGGTTTGGGAGATGTAGGGATTTATTGCCATAGTCAACAGATTATGAGGAACCGTGTTGCTAAACAACATAATCAAACAACAGTAAAAATTAAAGCTAATCAGTAGTGACATAAAACTCATACATGATTAATGGATGTACACAATTAAAACAAATAATGGGGTGTGGAGGGTGGGCGAGGATGAATATTGCTGTGGTGATTTGATGCCAGCGGCCGCTAGGATGCTGCTGCAATTGTGTCCATCACTTAAATAGCTATGTATGCCCACCTTCCATAAGCCCCATCCCTACTAAGATGTTTGTACAACTTACTAACTGTCCTGATTGCCACCTGCCACTGTGGAGAACAAGGATGTCTTGCCAGCCAGTCTGTCTCCACTCAAAATTAAACCCAGATTAACAAAGATAATCTATTCCTTAATTATTTCCCTACGATTAGGCAACTAACTATTAAACTAATCTATTAAAGTAAAGACAACAAGAAACATATTCGAAAGAAATATACACCAAAAAAAGACCGTACTGTGGTTTTGGAGATGTAGGGATTTATTGCCATAGTCAAAAGATTATGAAGAACCGTGTTGCTAAACAACATAATCAAACAACAGTAAAAATTAAAGCTAATCAGTAGTGACATAAAACTCCAAACCTCCAAACCACAGTAGGGTATAAAAAATATAAAGAATTAATTAAACAATTTTAACACATGTTGGGATAAGGTAGCCGATACCTGTCTCCGATTGTGTAGAGATGGGTCAATATAACGCTTATAGGCGTCACTTCGCCAATTGCCCTGCTGCTGAATCAACTCGGTGGGAATGCCTGACTGTAGGGCTAGAGAGGCCCCACCACGACGAAAACTATGGCCGAATATTCATTTGGATTTAGGCCGAGACTTGATAAAGCTGTTTTCAACCTGGCGATAAATTTTGGATAAGTCAAAATCAGGAGGTCATCATTAATGTTATATACAAAAACTGGAAAATTCGAATCAGCAGGGGATCGGCGAAACGACAATAAGGTAGCACGAGATGGATAGAGATGAGAATTAGGAATATATGGAATAGGTATGAGGATGATACACTCCTTAAAGTGAACAGTCTTAGACCAGCGTATCTTAATGATTGCGCCATTAGAGGTGAAAGAAAAATCACTACGACATAAGTGTTTCCCAGACTGAAATTCAAATGGAGACATTACTAATAGGTTTGACTTCCGAAAGAACGAGAAGAAAGCAACTAAACACACCGCCCAGAAGCGTAAATCGAAATCAGAGTGGAGAGTTAGTGTAAAGAAAATGCGATGTAGAATTTCAATCGTAATTGGTAGTTTAGCTAGTGTTTGGTCTCCAATCACACGGCGCACACCTCTCAGAACACTTCTGATATACCAGGAACCGCTAAGTGGGTTTGAATATCCATTTTCCACAGGAATAAGTCGCACAGCATTTAGATACTGAACAATAGAAGTGCTAAATGGGCAATATATCATGCCAAGTTATCAGGGGAGATTGGAATAACGGCGATGCTCAATAGCGTATAAAACTTGAGATATGACCGTAGCTGAGTAGTGTAGGTCCATCTGGTGGATGAAGCAAAAGCTTGTTGTCTGTACAGGAGCACACGGCTATCCAATTCCTCTACACACCCCTGTGTGGACCGCTCTGTGAGTACAAAAAACAGATTTCCATGTATTAAATAAAGGTCATGTGGTAAATAGGTGGCATGAGCTGTTGCAAATGATTTTGAAACATGTTGTAATGTCTTGGTTCATGCAAGCGGGAGATTGTGTCGCCAAAAGTATTCAGTTTTCCAGGTATATGCTTGACACAAAGATGAAAATTGTGTTGTACTGAGAGGCAGAATATATGTCGTAGCACAGACATAATGTAAGGATGACGACAGGATCCACGATTGATCATCCCGACAGTGGCCGAATTGTCAGAAAATACAATAACACGTTTGTTTCGGAAGTGAGGAGCCCGTCGTCTAGCGGCTAAACCAACTGCCAAGGTTTCCTTGAAATTGATATGGAGAGGGGCAGCTTTAGGAATGTCACAATCAAAGTTAACATAGAACCAATCTCCAAGGAAGCAGCCACCTGCTGCCTCTCCACAGGCATCAGTATATAATGAAGTGATAGGTTGGTTGCTCAGTACAACCGACTTTCCATTGAAAAATTGCATGCTTTTGAGCCACCAAGTAATATCCGCCTGGATTTCGTTGTTAATCACTAGCTTGTGAGTTGGCAGCCGCAGGGTGTTTAATTGGTTAATAATCCGTCGGAGGAAAGTCCTACCCCCATAGGCCACTGATGCCGCCCAATTAAGTTTACCCAACAATGACTGGAGTTGTCGCTTGGATGCCCGCCGTTTTAGTAAAAAGTCCTCCAGTGTCTGCCGCAGATCATGGAGTTTTTCATCGTTTAATGATAATGTCATTTCTTGAGAGTTCAGCTCAATTCCCAAGAAAATTAAAGGCCGAGAAGGATCTAATACCTTCCGCCAATTTATGGAAAATCCTAGTTTCCGTAACAGTGAAACAAGCACACGTAACATGAGGGAACACTGGTCAAGCGTAGGGGCACATATGAAGAAATCGTCCAGATAGACAACTATATCTTTGAAGCCGCGCCGTTTCATCATTCTACGCACGGCTTGTGTAAGGCGATGGAAGTGACCAGGGGATAGTCGACTGCCAAATGGTAGTCTTGAGTCATACAAGTACAAAGGTTTGCCATTTATATGATGAGCACAGACCGATATGCTGATTTTAGGTCCACTTTAGCCATGTAGCAATTGGGTTTCATCACTATAGCAGCATCATCCACCGATAGATATTGAACGGGGTCGATATTCTCCACGTAACTATTTACAGATAAGCCATGTGGTCTGCTACAGTCATGAATTAGACGGACAGTGCCGTCTGATTTGGGTATGGCTCCAAGAGGACTAACAATTTTTGGTCGAAACAGAGTTGGTACATAATTTCCACTTTCAATTTCACAAAGCACTGTCTCGTGTACCCGTTTATAATAGATACCACCGGGAGAGGCAGAAGGGTGGTTTCTTGCTTCAACAGCGGTTACATTTGATGTTTGGGGTATTATATCAAAACCCTCCTTGATATGAAACAAAACAAATTCAGGGTCTTGGTCATTAACAAGTTCTTCTTCCCAAGCCGGGAGACGCAACCCGGGGTCAGGAAAAATGTTCAGTTTTTTTAACTGCTCATTTAGAGCAGGATGTTGTTTGCCACAACCCAATACAGAACACTGGTGGACAAACTTACAATCTGTAAATGTACAGCCACTACGTGTATAATTTTTTGTACAGATTTCTTGCCCAGTTGAAGTCTTTGGCCCTTGAAAACGTACTGGTTTATGTTGTGCTGACTTCCCAGAAAACACACGCTTAGGACACAGGTGTACCAGCTGTAAGTCACTTACATCTGTTCCCCAACGAAATTGATACTGTGCATGGGTTCGCCGATATTCCCTGTCATATTGCCACACGCTGCTAACCGTTGAGCCAGTTGGAGAATTCTGGTAGTGTATGAGAGGTAATCCCGCACAAATTCCAAGGGTGAAATTTCCTTATATAGAAGAGCACGCAATATGGCCAAATTTGCCAATGACCATTGCGTTATGGTGAGTGTTTCAAGTCTTGGTTTCCTAACGGCTGTCCGAAACACAAACTGTTTGTCACCCTGCTCAGAAATAACTGCCTCTTCATTGGACCTTCCGCCTGAAGTCTCAACAAAGTCAGTAATATCTAAATACTGTATTCGATTTTGGGGCTTTCCCACAAAATGAATATAAATCTGGGGGTCAGTCCAGTCTACTGCCAGAAATATCAGTGGGGAATCCTGAATTCTGCAAGGTTTGCATGGACTGGAGCACTGTGTCGATGTATGGATCACTCTCGTGCTGTGTTGCATCTGGTGCAGGTCTATTAATTGTTCTTCCTGGTGACTCGGTAGCCTTTTCTCTCTGTAACACTGATTTTAAGATCAGTTTCTGCTGGCCTCTCGTTATGTTCGATGCAGCTAAGTCGTCCGCATCCAGGAGTTGAAGGGCCTCCATGGAGGTAAAGCCATCTTTGAACAAAAACTTCACCATGTCATCCTGAATTTTGTTTTCCTTTGCCCAATCTTGTACTTTCTGCTCTTCATCAGAAACAGACATAATGAGCGAGGATAAATATTGCTGTGGTGATTTGGTGCCGCCGGCAAGATAACAACCAGAATGAAATCAGGACAAGATAAATAAAGGAAGGTAATAAGAAAAAACAGTAAATGTAAAATATATACAGAGATTTGTGATAAGAGCTACTTATCACAATCAGGATACA
>JAVFBW010186246.1:0-10477 GCA_034783835.1 Mopalia ciliata
GTAGATGCTCTGATAAAGCTGACTTAAAGTCTGACTGTTCTGTTGAGCTTCTATGTTCTTTTATCCTTTTGTTAAGATATAATGTTTTTGGCACGAACACGAGATTTTGTAAACACAGTTTTTGGGTTGGGGCGGTACTGAAGATGGACGCTTACCAGAGGCGTTGATACAGTTTTTTTTTTTAGAGTTTTGTTACTTGTTAAAATACAATCGATGTTGGAACTGTTTTTAGCAGTCTTTTTATCTTGTAGCTAATGTCACCAATGAATGGAAAGGTGATTAGGACAGGTGAGGAATCCTTTACGCGAGGCTGACTATTGGTTTATCCTTTTGTCCGCATTTAGAAGGGCTCAATTTACAATTATATTGATTATTTTTCTTTTACAATACACAATACTGTTAATTTGTACAATTACGTATTTGGCAGAGTGTATTAGAATTTAATTTAAAAACAACATCAACAAAACTAAAGACATCTTATCACCCGGGAATTCCCATATGATATGATATATACCTCCTATGAGGGAAGAGCTACAAGCCCAACTCACGTCACACTACTCGCCGCAACATACTAGCAAGTAGAAAACGGCGACATCAACTAAATATTTTCATCTGCCTTCTGAATGGCTCCTTACTCAGCGTGAAAAAATCACAAAAAATTGTACCCAGCGGAATCTGAAAGCTTATATGCTATTCTTTGTATTGACATAAGGTGTTGACTTTGGGAGCCTATCGATTTAAACAGTCGACTCTACAGGTCTCGTGATGTAGGCACCTATTTTGAAAAGAAAGATAGGCTGCTTAAAATTGTTTCATATGTTTGGTAATTTTGAAAAGACAGACTGTTGGAGTGACCTGGTACAGAAATTAAACTTAATATATACAGAGACATCTCATTGTGTGGTCCCCCTCTAGAACCAGACAACAACAATATACTATCAGGATATGTATGAATCCCCATGTCACTGTTAATTCCAAATAGCGAGACCTTTACTCGGGAGATTTAATTGTCTCCCTTGTCGTCGATCTTCGAATGTCAGTGACTTCATGTCGGGAACACACAGAGTACATATTGCAGTTTGTTATAGTCAGGACCAAATATGATTGTACGAAGTAGCTGTAAAAATTAATGTTTCGAATGTAACAACGCTATTTTTAATTGAAACTTTAGATTGTGCGAAGGAACTGTAAAAATTAATGTTTCGAATGTGACAACGCTATTTTTAATTGAAGCTTTAACTGATCTGAAAGGCAATATTAGTAGGACTACGTTTATCGACAGTTTAATTTACAAATTTATATATCTTCATCCTGTACTGCTTTTTGTGATTACGTCATATTTGAATTGTACAACAAATATGTAGTACTGAATACATTTGGCGGAGAGGAATTTGGGAAACAGAAATCATCAAAGAAGTTTTCTAATAGACATGGGACTATGAGATTACATATTAGCAATACGGTAATGACTGCCTGGACGTGGTTCGCTCGGTGGAGCTTTGCTTCGCTCATCTTATAGAAAATCAAACCTCATTTTCTACACAATTTTGTTTTTAGGCGATGGACAATGGGGTAAGAATCATCGAAGAAACTAATTACATTCTATAATAGGTAACATTGATTGACATTGTCAACAGAGATTATGTAAGGGAAATGGACCATGTAGTATTTGTCGTGGTGAATAGCAGAAGTGTGCATTACAAACTATGGATCATTTTATACGATATGTTTTTCTCTCCGGCATATATGTTATGAAGTTGTTTGTTGTTATTGAAGTCTGGAGTCTTCCTTTTATCCAATGCAATTCTGGTGGTAATTGCATCCTTTCACAAAACTAATCGTATGTGATGCCAAGGTGTTACGTTATGTGGTTTACTATACTTTGCTGCACGGTGTTTTTATTGCTCCCTTCCATAGTCTCATCCTCCTCGGCAAACTAAAGACAATCCAGAGGAAACATGTAAACAAACTGTAACTGTATAAAGGTTCTTAGCAGCTACATTTTGTCATTATTTTTTATTACTAAAAACAATTGTTAAAGATAATACCTCGCCACATATGTGAAATAAAGCAATAAGTACGGTGTTCAGCACTATCAACACCCGATTCAAACAAAGAGACTGATCCAGTTGAACATATCACATATGGACCTGGATTTGCTTATTTGGATATTGTTTTGTAACGTGCTGAATGTTATTTCATCTGACAGTGCCGGGGTTAGTTGTGATGATACTGTCTGTCAGATACCGAGAGAAGCCACCACGACTCGCCTACCTTAGCAGTCCCATACTTAACAGCGAAGGGATTTTTGGAGATGTTTCCCTAAGGCGGGCGTCAACTCATCGGCGGTATTGGTGAGGGAAAGGTCGATACTTAATCGATAAGAATGATGCAAAGACATTGGTAGTCCATTTTATGGTACGATATTTAGCCAAAAACAAAGAAGTATGTTTCAGTCCGCTTTATCGTCTGACTGATTGTCCATTCCTTCAACATGGTCTGGTGTCGTTAATAATTTACACGGAACACATCCTAAATCTATACCTTTGACATTCCAGATAACAATGGTTCTGACACTGTGTATTGTTGAAAGCTATATACACGTGCTGAGATAGTGGTCTTAAGTACCCTTTCATCAAAGTTGTGAATTATTTCATTGTCCCAAGTGTGAAATGAATAAGTTGTCAGGACATAAAGACAACATACGCGGTATTACCCTGGGCAATTTGATAGGTCTGTTCACAAATAACGATTCAGTACAAGGTTCGTTATGAGCGGAAGCTTTTTCACGGAAAAATTTACTAAGGTTCAAATGTTTTGCGCACAAACACAGTAAAATGGCAACAAAGTATATGGGGGTGGATATACCGAGCTCACTACATATATCTTCTACGCATGGAGTCTTTGACAGACCTATACACTCTGTAAAAGATAGATGTGCTTGCCAAAGTAATACAGACCCCAAAAAACTGAGTTATTCATACACGGGCAGTCAGCCAACGTGTTAAATTCAAGGTCGCTTGATGTTTTACAAAAACTTATATCATCCCCTTCCTTCTCCCCTGACAAACAAATCGAAACTGAATCAAAAGAATACCACGAACAAAAGTCCAAGTTTGACAACAACATTCGAAGAAAATATTCAGCTCTATTTACGATTCGATTGATTCCTCACACGTTGACACTTTATTTACTGACATTTTCAATTTCCACTCTTAGGCAAACTGGTTACATTTATGATCGCACTTGTATGTCCTCAATAATAATTGTTCCAGAGCACATTTAGGGCGATTGTTTCAATCTAACTTGCTTATATATACGGATTTCAGAGGCCACGGCCGTAATTGCATCTTTTGGGTTGAATACTTCAAAGAGAACCAATCAATGAATCTTTAATACAGGGATATGTTAAATCCAGACGTATATTTGTTTGGAGTTAAACATAGATAATACATGTTCGGCTTCTCGATTTCTCGTAACATGTAGGGTGGCTATGGTCACTGGTGAGTTAGGCTGCTTAAAATCGTTTCATATATTTGGTAATTTTGAAAAGCCAGAATGTTGGAATGGTACAGAAATTAAACTTAATATATACATATACATCTCATTGTGTGGTCCCCATCTGGAATCAGACAACAACAATATACTATCAGGATATGAACGAGTGTCCATGTCACTCTTAATTCTAAATAGCGAGACCTTTACTCGGGAGATTGTATTGTCTCCCTTGTGGTCCCTGGTGTTCTGGCATAGTTTATAATTCATCTGAAAAACATCTGAAATATACACCTCAACATTTCAGATGCCATCGGTCTTTGATAATCGACATTTGTGTTTGTACAAAGTTAATAGTTAATTGTTTTGGAATAGTGTTCAGCCATAATGATTTTTTGGGAGTGTAGATCTGGTTTTCCTTAAGTGCTGTCTGTTAAAATGATGCTAAGTGGTGTTCGTATTAAAAGTCTTTTCAAAGTCAGATAATCAAATAAAGCTTTCTCCCACGCACGGACAATCTTAATGTTATATGCGTCAAATTAAAAGCAACAGGAATTATTGAATCAACTGAAACCTGAGACATATTCAATTACCCCTCAAACTTCCATTAACCCGGAAGGATGACCAATATATATTCGGAATAATTTTGGATAAAACGTTTTGTTTGTTCTTTCAATAAGAGTGGGCAGCTCACAATCTAGAGATAATAACCAGATTCGCTCTTGATAACTTGATATCAAATCTACTAAGTTGTATTATCATCTTTACTGATCATTTATTCGCGCACATCTGATCAGAAAACTGACGTGGTATTGTTATTTCAAAGAATTGAAAGCGCATATTTAAAGTACAATACTCATTGGGGCTTTGTTAATAAGCCGTTGTGAATACTGACATGGTTGTCAATTTAGCACATTTTGTAATAACTTGGTGACAAGGTTCGTTAAAGGTTGCAGATGCAGGAGACTGCATGCCCGGCGTTGTCACCGTGTAGAGGATCCATAAGCGCTACAGACTAGTAGATATCCCGGAGGGATCCGGGAACACACAGAGTATATATTGCAGTTTGTAATAGTCTGGACAAAATATAATTTTACAAGGAGCCAGAAGAAATTAATATTTCGAATGTGACAACGCTATTTTTAATTGAAGCTTTAACCGCTCCGAAATGCAATATGAGTAGGACTGCCAATTTAGATACCTTCATTCTATACTGCTTTTTGTGATTACGTCAATAGTTCTGAATACATTTTGTCGGAGAGGAATTTGGGGAAACAGAAATCATCAAAGCAGTTCTCCAATGGATATGGGACTAAGAGATTACATATTAGCAATACGGTAATGACTGCCTGGACGTGTTTCGCTCGGTGGAGCTTTGTGTCTCTCATCTTATGGAAAATCAAACCTCATTTTCTACACAATCTTGTTTTAAGGCGATGGACAATGGGGTAGGAATCATCGAAGAAACTAATTACATTCTATAATAGGTAATATTGATTGACATTGTCAACAGAGATTCTGTAAGGGAAATGAACCAGTATTTGTCGTGGTGAATAGCAGAAGTGTGCATTACAAACTATGGACCATTTCATACGATATGTTTTTCTCACCGGCATATATGTTATGAAGTTGTTTGTTGTTATTGAAGTCTGGAGTCTTTCCTTTTATCCAATGCAATTCTGGTGGTAATTGCATCCTTTCACAAAAGTAATTGTATGTAATACCAATGTGTTACGTTATGTGGTTTACTATCGAACTAATCTACTTTTCTGCACATTGTTTTTATCGCTCCCTTCAATAGTTTCATCCTCGTCGGCAAGCTAAAGACAATCCAGAGGAAACATGTAAACAAACTATAACTGTACAAAGGTACTTAGCAGATACATTATGTCATTATTTTTTATTACTAAAACAATTGTTAAAGATAATACCTCGCCACATATGTGAAATAAAGCAATAAGTACGGTGTTCAACACTATCAACACCCGATTCAAACAAAGAGACTGATCCAGTTGAACATATCACATATGGACCAGGATTTGCTTATTTGGATTTTGTTTTGTAACGTGCTGAATGTTATTTCATCTGACAGTGCCAGGGTTAGTTGTGATGATACTGTCTGTGTCAGATATCGGGAGAAACCACCACGACTCGCCTACCTTAGTAGGCCCCTAGTCCCATACTTAACAGGGTAGGGATTTTTTAGATGTTTCTCTAAAGCCGGCATCAACTCATCAGCGGTACTGGTCAGGGAAAGGTCGATACTTAATCAATAAGAATGATGTAAAGACATTGTTAGTCCATTTTATGGTGCGCGATTTAGCCAAAAACAATGATCTATGTTTCTGTCCGCTTTATCGTCTGACTGATTGTCCATTCCTTCAACATGGTCTGATGTCGTTAATAATTTACACGGAACACATCCTAAATCTATACCTTTGACATTCCAGATAACATTGGTTCTGCCACTGAGTATTGTTGAAAACTATATTCACGTGCTGAGATAGTGGTCTTAAGTACCCTTTGACCAAATTTGTTAATTATTTCATTGTCCCCGGTGTGAAACGAATAGGTTGTCAGGACATAAAGACAACACACGCAGTATTCCCCTGGGTAATTTGATAGTTGTGTTCTCAAATAACGATTCAGCACAAGGTTCGTTATAAGCAATAGCTTTTTCACGGAAAAATTTACTAAGTTTCAAATATTTTTGCCGAAAGGTGCCATAAAATGGCAACAAAGTGTGTGGGAGTGGATATACCGAGCTCACTACATATGTGTTCTACGCATGGATACCTATAAACTCTGTAAAAGATAGACGTGCTTGCCAACGTAATACAAACCCCAAAAAACTGAGTTATCCATAAACAGGCAGTCAGCCAACGTGTTAAATGCAAGGTCACCTGATGTTTTACTTAGAATAAATGATATAAGCCAAAGTGCATCTTAATGAAAAAAATTGTAAACAATACCGTGCCCTTCTAAAACCACAGAAAGATGAATAAAGATTGGAACTAGACTGATCAACAACAACAAAAACTTATATCACCCCTGCTTTCTCCGCTGACAAACAAATTAAAACGGAAACAAAAGAAAACCACAAACAAAACAGTAGTCTACTACTCTATTTACAATTCGATTGATTTGTCATATGTTGACACTTTATTTACTAACAGTGATATGTTAAATCCAGACTTGTATTTGTATGGAGTTAAACATAGATAATACATGTTCGGCTTCTCGATTTCTCGTATTTTGTAGGCTGGCTATGGTCACTGGTGAGTTAGGCTGTTTAAAGTCACCGTTAATTCCAAATAGCGAGACCTTTACTCGGGAGATTTTATTGTCTCCTTTGTCGTTGATTTTCGAATGTTGGTGTTCTGGCATAGTTAATAATGCATCTGAGCGACATCTCAGATATACACCTCAACATTTCAGATGCCATCAGTCTTTGATAATCGACATTTGTGTTTGTACAAAGTTAATAATTAATCATTTTGGAATACGTTAATAATAACGCGATAAAGGTCGCTTTGTTCAGGTCTTATTTTACTACAACAAGCTTTTGCATACCAACTTAATCCATCACTTTATTTGTTATTTTTATTGTTTTTTATTCAGTTTTAGATATACATGGAAAATACATCTCAAGGAAGGCATAAACAGGTGACTAAGACCGATACTAGTAATACCCCCAGATATACCGTATATCATTAGGTATATGGTAAGTTCATGGAATGGAATGGTTTTAGATTTTGATTGAGGCATGCAAGCGAAATACATGTTTAGACTTATTCACCCCACAACTTAATATAATAGATGACTTGAATATTTATTTAGACATATGCTTTGCTTTAATCCTACTTTCTTATCTTTGCTAAATATAATGTTATGTTCCACTCTCTGCCATTACTGCATATAAATACTGTACACACTACCATAAACTTTTCAATTACCATATACCGGATGATGGATTAAGTTATTATAAGCTTGGTTTAGTAAAGAACAACATGTACTCTACCAGATTATTTCTTACACAACCAGGTGTGGAAATACGGTTAGCCGATAATAATCATATTTGCCTAGCTTATAGCACATTTGAAGGAAATCACTCATGCCGAACTAATGTGAAAAAGAACTAGGTTAACGGAATCAATAAACTTGTAATAGACTTCAGTCATTTTACCGAGAATTGCAGATAATTAGAGTAGAGATAGATATTACCAAATGACTTACCATATGTACGAATTTAACTTACTCATTTAATTTACTAAATATACAGTCCATCCCGACTCAGGATATACTTAAATACATAATAAGTTACTTCCGGCTATACTTAAATGAAAAACCTTGCTTTCTGTTATGCCTGAAAAGACGTAACAGCTATCCATAAATATGTTAAAAAAGACAAATGGAAATGCATGGATGTGTAACATTGAATATATATATTTATATATATTGATATCTAGCAATCTAGCTTTTTTCTATTATACTTTCTAAGAAATTATTTTACACATCTTAAAGTTCATTTTTCAGTCACATATGTTACGTTAATATTATTTTACATATGTGAATCGGAATTGCAAATATGTTGTAAATACATATCAACAAACGACCACTGATGTTCACTCGCGCACCACCACTTTTTGGGGGGTGGGTTGAGCCCTTCAAGTTTTTGCAAGCATTTATTTGTATTGTAACTACGTGTGTTGTCTGATAGATTCAATATTTTATTGGCCCGTATAAAATTAAAGAACGTCCGAGTGGGAAACTATTAACAGCCAGGTTTTATATGACATGGGTTGTATGGTGGTTATTGTATAGATGTGTCCACGTCATTTACAAACAAATGTTTGCCCTTTTAATAGTTGATTAAACAAGGACTGGATTATTAATCTTCTTTCTTACAAAAAAATTCCTTACTCTCAAGATGAATATAATCTACCTTGTTTTATAAATAAATTAACGGTAGAAAAAAGCTAGCTATCAATATGCTTATTTGGACATAAGTACTTAGAAGAGGATAGTATCTTTAGCTGTGTATAACAAAATATGTCTACTCGCACATTTAAAAAACGATGTTGAATGATAAAATCTCTTACGCCTGTGCGCATTTAAAAAAAACCAAAGAACATATATAAATATTGAGTATTTATTAGGAGTATACACACTGTAAATCTTGTTGACGCTTAATATGTCTATTGTTGTGTTAAAGTGTTTACTTTGTTAAACAGTATGTTTTTTCTGCTTAGTGTTACGTGTTTAGGTCTTCTATATAAACGTAACGTTTAATCTTGGGTCTGGTTTAAACAATATTTATTTCCACAAAACATGAAGTGGATTGGCGAACAGGTCAAGGAGACCTATATTAACGCCTCTCCCAATATCTAGTTTAATCTTCGGTCTATATATACGAAGCCCAGGGGCCGGTAGCTCGAAGCGCTATTAAATTTAATCCTCTATAAGATGACGTCACGTCATGTTTAATGTCTATCTCTAACCGGTATTAGCGATTTAATCTGGTGTTAGCGGTTAATTGTCCCAGGGTTAAACGTTATGTTCAATTTTTGCACAAGTTGTGATCACGTGACAGCGATTTTGAGGAATATCTGCAAAGCAAAAAGAGCTGATATGAACTGATGCAGACGGTTTGGTGTGTATTTTTCAAGTCATTTCCAGTTTTATTACAAATAGTGTTTGTCTTAATTAAATATATTAATAGTCGACGTTGAAAACCGCAACATAAATTAGGCCGGATTCAGAAAATATAACTTTTTTATACAACTCGATAACATCAATAACAATTGGTTGTAGTGGTGAGTAGGTCTAACGACAAGACTGACGTTGTGTGTGCGGATAGCGTTGCAGAGATAGAATACTTGTTCGCAAAATTGTGTAGCTAGCCAGTTAATTTAGCTTATAAGGGCACACGGCCATTGTCCAGAGTAATTCGTGCGTATATGGTGCATTGCCAAGAAAGCTAACAGTAGACGATCGGATAGGCCAAGATCTTTGTAAGTTTTGACTTCGTTTGTGCGGCTTGAATGCGTAGGCCCTACAAAAACACTCTAGCTAAATTTAAAAGTAGACGTAAAGGACCTTTATTTTTGCAAGTGGCATGTAGCAAGTTATATATAGGAAGTAATCATAAAAGTCGCTTATATTTTGGCTAATATTCAATATAATAGATACCAGAAGGGTTTTATATACATGAATGTGTGAAATCGTAATACAGCCTACAGTACAGCACTGACTGCAAAGGCGTACCGTAAATCGTAGATAATTTGATTTTAAATTTCTTTTTATATCCAGTAATTCCTTTCTTTCTTTTTACTACAGCTTGAACCCTCACGAGTATTCCCCATGATTACAATGAACAGTAGCACATATATTACAGGAGATACATATGCTATTCGTACTTGTTACAGCCTGCAACCTGGTGGCAAGGACATTACTGAGGTGCATCGAACCTTGCTCAGGACATTCGATGGCGAGTCTTTCTTTATACACAGAGCACAATTATGTAATGTAATGTATAGAAAGCTATATCCTTACAAATTTAAGTGGAGGCCTTGGAAATCTCTAATAAACTCAGTCAAAAAAACAACTTCACACTCATTTGGATGTCGATAAGTTGAACATAAAACAAAAATGGTTTTAAATACTGATTAAATTCCATTTTGTATTTAATAAGGACGTACCAAAAAAATCATGTTCATAATGTAACCATTTCTACCGGAAATGCTACGGAAATGTAAGAGAGTAAAAATGGTAAGGTATAACTTGATGAAAGCATTTTAATAGAGCGTATGCCCTCCATGAGCGTTCACAACTGCGACGCAACAGTAGTATAGAAAGGGCAACAGGATTATCATTTATTATTACATAATAAGGAAGGGTTGTACGTTATTATGTAGTAATTGAAAATGGCTCCGCTCACGTATTTATGTAGTAATTTTTACTACATGTTAACGTTACACGT
>JAVFBW010186257.1:0-10476 GCA_034783835.1 Mopalia ciliata
CTCGCCTCTTACGATCGACTGAGGAAGCCGAGGGAGTATTCTACAGGGCCATGGCCCACCCGCTCCCTCACGGGGCTACAAGTTGTTGAAAAATGTCATAATATATAGCGCCGGTCGAATGAAGCACTGGCGAGATGATGTGCGTCAGATTCTATCCGTCTTTATACTGCGTCATCTTGGTTAGGGGTTTCGATTTCAAGCCTGAAATGATACAAAAAAGGTACTATCGAAATCGATGTGAAAATGTGGTGAGCGGAGTCTAAAATTCCAAATTTTATGGATTGTTTTTTTTTTTTGGTTCATATTTTAAATTATACATTCTGGGTGAACCAAAATAGTTGAAATGCTTAAAAGAGTACAATCGATGTTTTGTTTGGATGTTCAAGGCCGTGTTCAGGGGTATTTCGGCTATACATATGACAGCGGTTCTTGTTACACCACTTGAAAGGCCTCCCGAACCCAACCTTGCATAACATATGAAGTGTTCCGCTCGTTTTGAAAATTAATGTTCCTCCAGAGAGCAAACAAAGGTTTGTCTCGTTCAAGCCAAACGAGCATGCGTGGAGTAGGCTTAAATGCGGTCAATCCCGACAGGAGTATATTCCGTTTATGTTTAGACCATTCAACCATGGCGCTATATGTTTAAATTTTGATCACCTGCATGCCAGTTGTTCGTTTTTGTATTTTTATAAATTTCAAAAGGTGTTGGTTTTTTACGTTTCTGTCGTAAAAGACAAAACGTGAAATTTAATAATGAATTAGGGTTACGTCTAATTTCCCAACCTTAGTAAAGACAAGGGGAGTCACTACGACGAACTTTATCCCTCGCATTGTCTAGTCTAACCGAAGATTCCTTTAATCGCTCCAACACAGATCTGTTTTCGTAATCAAAAAACAGATAAAGCAGGTGTTTTTTCGAACGTACAAAAACTGTCCTTAAACGGTTATTCACTAAAAAGTCTGTTAGACAAATCTTGCCTTCTTCCGATGTCTATCGACCGTATCCACTAGAGCAGGTCCACTTACGCTGATCTTGCCAAAATGCATTTTTAAAAAGTGACCCGGGAGTTACTTGATGTTAGAGCGGAAAATGTACCATTGAAGGCAACCCAAAACACTCGCCACAACCAATGGCGTCATTACCAACAACTACCAAAAACCACTATACATGTTCGCCTGGTACATTTGAGTGGCAAACTGAAATGCGTCACAGAAAATATCTTTGAATACAAGACGTAATTTATTAGCCAAGCTCTCAGTAATTTGTGGGTAGAAAACTCCAAAAAGGATGGATGAAGGTATAAGGAACTACTACTATACATTGGCTATTTGGGCTAGGCGGCATTATTTCTTTAACGCTGTATCTGTGGAAAAAATTCATTTCGTGGATAAAAACTCTGCGAAAAGGCAAAGGGCACCCAGCTGTACTGTCTGTATAGCATGCATGTGCTATATAATGACGGCACATGGATCTACTCCTTGTTATGGTAGTTCCATATTTATAGACAAACATGGCAGAGAAAACCATTAAGGCATCAGAGTTTCTGTTTTTCTTAAATATTTGTACGCCATCTCACTCTCCAGCTGCTTCCCATTAATACTTTATCCTCGACTCTTATTTAGCGCAGCTAAAGACTTATGTTGCGAAAAAGGTCATATAAAATGGATATGTTAATACACAAAAGTTGAAAATTGAAAGAAGAGATCTAACCGGAGACCAGCTTTGCATAAGATTCGATAAAGGTACATAGGTCATTCGGATATTATTTATACGACTGGCCGACGTGACCTTCTCCTATATTTCGGAAACGGGCAGCCAAAAAACTGAAATCAGTTGGGATCAAAACTATTTGCATTTCCCAAAGCACAGACAGCCTATAATTTACAGCATGATAATTAGTCGAAGGAGGCATTTACGCACATAGATTGGGGGGGGGGGGGGGGGATAAATATCCCGTTCCATACGCAGCTAGCCCAGGTCGGGATGATGTTCGGAAAGTCAGCAGAAGGTGGTCTTTAATTATAAGCATAAACACATCATCTTCTCGCTAATGGGTGTTTTTAATTAATATTAAACAGTTTGCAATACTTTGAGCAAAGGCTATAGAATGTGCTAAATATATCGGCAGGTTGGACTATGGAAACTGGAACTGCAAGATCTAGATAGAGCTTTCTATCGATTTCATTGATTGTCAGTCGAAAACAGTCCGTTTCCTAGCAGGATGTTCTCTTTTACAGCCGGGTGTATCTAATACAGGGAAATGTTACAGCCAACGTTTGTTGGCATATAGAGGATTGTGCTTTTCGATAATAGCCTTTTACCGTTAACTAATTACAGGTAAGTCTTAACAAATAGTGGTTTTGATGGAAAAAAAATTGAAACTAAACAATGGGAAAGAGAGATTCGGAGAAGCTACGGGTATTGACTGGGTTCTTTATTGGACACAAATCATCAAGAACACAGTGTGACAAATTCTGGCCGCCGCGCTGTTTTATGAAACGTGGCACGTATTGCGTATACCAATCACAGAATGCAAACATTTTGACATACTTTGTCTTATTTTACACAAATTTAGAATGAAGACATGATAGATTCCTAAAAAGTAGTAACACTTGCACAGGGATGTCGATAAATAAAAACCGACAGTTTATCTCATGTTCTGGAGAATCTCCCGGAGACACGTTTCTAAAAATACCTTAATCTTGAATTGTAATTGGTAACCTACAGACATCTCGAGAGAACTTTATAACCGTACCTTATGAATTTCTCAAGTCTCCGACACGCAAGCGCGTGCCGGCTTAGTGCCAAGGTCGCGTCTCTTATTTTGGAGATGCATAGACCTACATGTGACCTTGACACCAAGGCGATCACTTGCGTAAGGGCGATTTGAAAAAAAGTGTTAAGCTAGGCTTCAGTGAGGTGTGTGACTGAGCACTACCAGTACGTGAATGTCTGTTCGCTTACTACTGAAAATCAAGGAGAGCAGCCAAACCACGAAAACTCCTAAAGGTACTAGTACACGACGGCTCCACCACGGTGAAGAATCGATCATAGACCAGTCGAAAAGTAGCCATAATATATACGAAACAACGTGTACAGTACCGACCGAAAATCACTTTCAAACAAAACACTCCTACTTTTTATGTAGACCTACCCGGTATGACTTGTTGCAAATAATTCAAATTTCGTCCATGGTGGTTTTATTTTTCAAATGTATGTTATTTCTCGAAACCCCGAGGTTTACTGGCGGACCCACCAGAAAATCATATGAATACTGCGTCGGTAATATATTGGGGCTGGATTCACCAGAAAAAAAACCTGTCAATACCACGTGGTTAATTTGTCGTGAATGGAACCACAATAAAACTATGTGTCACAGTGAATACCAAGTGACAAATTTTCCGTGAAGGACTCAACGAAAGAAAGGGAATTGTTGTAATTTCCACTTTCTAATTTTTAACGTCAAAGTGATAAGTCATAGGATAACATGAGTTTTCACCAGTATACACTATCGTTCATTTACCTTGTCTGTACCGCGTAACGGCCATGCATATAATTAATTCAACGCATCAACACTTTTCTAAAACCGCTGACTCAAGACACCCATTGTCGATGGTATAAGACTTGCATCCTATTTCTTAATGCTACGTTCCCATTATCACGATTGGCGACACGATTGAAATCGTTGTAATCGTGGTGATCCTATCAGATCTTGTGGACAGTCGTCACAATCGTGTTCATCGTGGTGACCCTTTCAGATCTTTGGGTAAGTCGTGGCAATCACGTTTATCGTAGAAATGTTTTGAACCGTCGAAAACTTTCACAAGATTAACACGATTGACCACAAGATCTGATATGGTCACCACGATTACTCCACGATTTAGACGACTTCAATCGTGCCGCCAATCGTGATAGTGATGGTTGGTGGTTAATGTTTAACCTACTTATCCCACTTATTGGTACCGTTCAAGGGTTCAAACCTGACTGTCGCATTCAGGTAAATGAGTGAGTCATATGAGACGTCTTTGACAATCGCTTGGATAAAAAAAAGGGAGAGAGAGAGACTTGATAATGTAGCCTAAGCTATCTTTCGATGATTGGGTTAGCAGCTGTTGTTTTCTATACCATATGGGGTGGTAAGACACTCTTTCTCGACAGAGATACTTGGAAAACACGCTCAACATTTGTGAGAGGAAAATTCGTGATTTGAATATCGATCGACTCCGTGGATTACCAGTGGCCGCATCCGGCTTCCATAGTGAAGGTTGGAAATTGATACGCCTCTATGGCCGGCCTCTCAAAACATATATCCGATTTTTCTCTGATTTTTTTTTTTTTTTTTTTGATAGAAAAATCACAGTAATCAAACTTCTTCTTCCTTTTCTGACGTTTAGTTTTATTTGAGGTTTCTCGCCAGAGTTGACACTTATCTCCCTTTGCAATAATAAGATTGAAAACCGTCCAAAAAAAAAAATATTGCATGTAGGTAAAATGCTAATCAATGGTTACAGCGTATCTAGAAAAAATCAGAGAAAAATCAGAAACAGTTTTTTTTTACGCTTATCGATTTCCAACTTTCACCGTGGGATTAGATCGGCAGGACGTAAGGGCCTATAAGCCATAAGGGCCTATACATTGTGCTAACATAGCCTAAAACCTAGAGATATGTAAATATCTTATTTGTAAGGCTATATGAACGTGTAATCCACGACTGTTAACTAGTGCGGAATAATCTCTGGTTGAGGGGGTCTTCTTGTGTTAAAGACGGTATTTAATTACACACCTGGAGCGAAGGGGTCGTGCAGAGATGGCTACCAAGTTACAACTCAATCAAACAAAAATAATTATTTGACCCCATGGCTGAACATAGAAAAGGAACGACAACTCTAGGAAAAGAGTACAGTTTGTATTCACTGCGCGCAGTCTGCAGTGCTAACATTTCATTGGTCGTAGCTGTGGAAAAGAGAAATATTTACATCATGGCCGACAGCGACCTGACAGATCGTGTGAGAGAAAATGTATGAAATATTTTTATTTGTAGCGACAATGTCTGTTATAAACTGGTGTCAAGAAATGGATACCGACTAACACAAATGTGTACTAAATCTGGAGCAATCACGTTAAAAAATAAATAATCTATCTGTCTGACTAAAGTCAATAGCATAGAGCGTAAAATTACCGAGTTATCAGAAAGAGCTGTTGTTCAATACACACCAATACATGCGTGTTGTTGTTACGGTGACTATTTGCCAGGCCAAGCTATTCCAAGCACTGTTTAGTTTAATACTGGACTAGATATAGTGACTAAATGTCAACTGTCTATATAATATGATTTGTGAATTAATCTATTAGCCAATGCTGCCTTTAGGATCTAATATACGTTTTAACCTACAGAGCACAAGCGAATTTAGATCCAGGTACAAATGTACCGTCATCATATAGCGTGGGCCTACCGGTATGCTATACTGAAGGTACAGCTTTATCAAAAACTGTTTTGTAGATTGGGTTTTTTTTTTAATGTCAAAGCTACAAAATGTTACCATAAGGTTAATACATCTTCATGTCTATCATTATGGTCTTATTTATTAGTCTACCATAGATGTGTAACAATAAGGTATTATGTACATGTTTGGTTTAGATTCTCTTCCATAGAATCACGTTTCTTTATAAATATTTATATAATATAAATAATAGTAAATTTTCCAGGTTGTAGACAGTCCTATTTCTGCACATAATTGAGGGGTGAGTTGAGATGAACAATGGAGGTTGATCCTGATGAATGTTTGCCTCCTGGGCTTGAGTCTATTCACTGGGATAAAGACACACTACAGGCTATTGATGGCAAGTTTTCTTTCTTTTAAAGCAGCTGTGGCTTAGTGCCAGTTAGTGGCTATCGAGTACCCTTACTAGGCCTATTTCTATGTGGGGTTCATGGGACCGAGTCACTCTGTCGATCATCAGGTATATGAGGGAGTCAAATTTTGTGGTTCTGGCAATTGTGGTAATTGTTTTTACCTGGTATCGTTATGGTTTTTCACCATAAAAAGTGCGGCCCTCATATTAGTGAAATACCCTTAAACAAGGTTTAAAACAACAATCAATCAATCATTCAATTCACCGTTGTATTGCAAGGAACAGTGTGAAGTTGAAAATCCGATGTCATATAGGTAAAATTCCCTTGAGTATGACGTTAAACCCAAATCAAATAAATAAACAATCTTTGTATTATAGGCATTAGCATGTGCTCGTACTGGGCCAACTTCGATGTACCATTCACTGGATTGAGTCCACAGGATCAAGTGACTCGATCGACCATCAGGTGCTTGAGTCAGTCACATGATGTGGATCTGGAAATTGCAGGGGTGGTTTTTACAAGGTTTACTTTCAGTTGTCCACCATATTTAGGGAAAAAAAACATGTGAAGTGAACAATCCATTGTCATATGAGTGAATAACATTTGAGTATAATGTTAAACTCCTGACCAATCAAAGAAACAAATCTTTCCGATATATGACAATATGCATCCCAGACAGGTGCTACGAAAATCTGCTCAACTAAAGAAAGCTGAATTTGATATTTGTTTTAAGAGAAATTGAAAATGTATGTTCAAAAATAATATTCAAAATGCTCTAAGGGGTTTCATGTGCTTAAAAAAGAAAACAGGGCAATCCAGTGTTCTTTTGCTGCTGGAGTTCAGCTCCATAGGTACCGTACAGTGTTAAACAATAATCAATCCATTCAGAAAACAAACACCACAAAACCGTTCTCATAACAGACTAATGGTTAGATTGAAAATCCAGAGTTATCAGGCCTTGATTCATTGCATATCATCCTACTAATACTCCTTTCATGTAACACTCACAGGTGTTAGAGCACCTGTCGACTTCAGGTATATGTGGTTCCAAGAGTCACACCAGCTGATTCCGGAAATCACTATGGCGGTTTTTAAGAGGTGTCTGCCTGGTTTTCTTCTATTTAAGTATGGCCCGCAGCCTTGGCTCGGCTACAGCGAGTGCACTTCCTCACCTGAACAGGCTGCGATTTACCGTTCACGGGTTCGAATCAGCCTTTCGACCATCAGGTATATGAGTGAGTCACATGTTGTGGCTCCGGGCCTCCAGCAATCGCAGGGGTGGTTTCTACAAGGTTTCCTGCCAGTTTTCCACCTTAATAAGGCTGTGTACAGTGTGAAGTAGACAATCCATCGTCAGATAACTGAAATACCTTGAGTACGACGTTAAACACCAATCAAACAAACAAACAAACAATCTATTTAAGTATGGGAAAGTTCACTATATGTTTTCCTACAGGGGAAAAACCCCTAAGTATAATTTTGAACCCTAGCCAGTCAAAGAAATAAAATAATTGTAGCAGTATGATCTAGTCAGAAAGAAGAACCAATAAGATCCTCTTATTGGGGGAAATATAAATACAAGTAGCATTGATTGGCTGGGATGTTTCCTGACTAAGCTTGCCAACTCACATGTGATAAGATGACATATACATGTAGCATATATGTAAAATCCAAGATATGTTAATAATTTTTGTGTTAATCATTGATGTAAAATTACTGTTAGTCTGCCAATGTAGTTAAAAATTGATAAGAAACATCAGTGTTCCAGCATGTACAGTGAACAGTACTTCTTGTCAGCTCTAAGCAAATACTCTCTTAGGTATACTGTGTAAGATAAGGGTGTATACGGTTATATTAGTCAATTAACTTACTCGTATTTATGTAAAAATTATCTGTCCAAATGACATTTATAACATTGAATACCCACAAAACAACCATAGGAACCAAAATACGGACGCTTCCTCATAATACAGTTCGTTTTGACAGACTTCCTAATATTGTGAGCCCTCGATAGCCTATTGCATGTTTATTAGAAATTCAGCAGGTAACCTGTCAGCATAAGGACCTATCAATGTATGTTGTTTCTAAACTTGCTGCTGCAGGACGTGCTGCTGGAGCCAAGTATTCGGCGTTATCGGAGGGAGCTCGTCAGCTACTGTCTGAGGAGAAACAATGTGCCTTGTTTTGTCGAGGGAAGAAATGTAAATACTGCACATCCGACAGCTGGACTGATGACCAGAAAGCTATCAAGGGACTATATTCACATTGGTGAGTTTTACTTCATGAGAATAAAAGTTTACATTACTCTTGTACTATTAACATAATTCAAGTAAACTGGACTGACAGCGATCAAGGGACTATTTTCACATTGGTGAGTTTTACTTTACAAAAATAAAAGTTGACATTACTATTTCTGGTCTATCTACATAATTCAAGTAAACTTCATTCAATTGACATATTACATGGTTTATATGTAGCCTACCAAACCTGCACTAAAAATGGATTTTTTGTTTGTTTACCAAAATGTTTTAAATTTGAGAGCCCTTTGATGTCATGAAAAGCCTAATATTTTCTGATTACCATGAGTTTTGGTAAGGTCCTAAATAGGCGGTTACTTCTAAAAGGAAATATTGAATTTTTTATGACCTATAATGAACTTCTTTTAGTTTGGGATTTTATTATTGGCTTCTGACACTGTATTTTTCCAATCCCGTATTTCTATTGGTCTATTTTATGCAGCCTAATGACTGAGTGTATGACTCAAGTAGCATGTTGCAGTTTAACATTTATATTTATATGTTGTTATGAAATATATCCGTTTCATTAATATTAACAGAGAAAATTATTTGTGGGATAGTGCATTTTGTACATTGTGATGACAAATTTTACTCATGTTACCAGGGTAACAGACAATATACTGGCCATGGCTAGACCGAGCAAAGAGGCAATCGAAAAACACAATATTATAGAGCAATTTAAAAGGTAAGAAATACTCATCAATATTTTCATTAAATTTACTGTAATTTGTCATTGATTAAAAATTGCATTTTCGTTATGGATTTTTTAAAATGTTATATTATTGCATTAAAAAAGTTAGACATTATTAAAGTGTAGTTTAAAAAGTAAAAAATATTTTTCAACAATTTCATGAAATTTACCTTTTTTGTCATTGATTACAAATTGCATTTTTATTATGGATTTTTTAAAGTGTTATATTATTGTATTAAAAAAGTTAAATTTTGTGTATGGTAAACTTTTTGTTTCAGTGTTGGTATAAAGTCTGTGATAAACCTTCAGAAACCTGGTGAACATGCCAGCTGTGGGGGGCCATTACAGGAGGGGGGCTTCTCCTATAACCCACAACTCTTCATGGATAATGACAGTAATCACAATTACTCAACTCACCTATTCAATATTTGTTGGGTTTTTTTTTTTGTTTATTTTTTTTTTATTAAGAAACTCCATAGTGTTCCCAATGTTTTTTCAGATAGAACAGTTTTCAAGTACAATGATGATCTACCTAAGCTTATAATAATATGCAAAATGTGTACATTTTGAGGGAAACTGATTATTAGATGCAGACATGAAGGGTAGCCATCTTGTTCACTAGTCTTGTATCTCATTACCAGACACAACATGCTAGTATTTTACAACATTTTTTTAATCATTTCCATAATTATTCAATAGCTTATGATGGAGCACTAAGATAATAGAGTCAAAGTACGAAATTTCTGTAAGTTATTTGTGATCCAAATACTATGGTGACATTTTTTTTTTAATATACCTCTGTAAATGTGTGTTGAACAAAAGGTATGTCAGTGAGTCACACAATGTTGCTCTTGCAATCTTGCGGTTTTCTTCCAGCTTTCCACCGTAATAAGACAAGAAACAGTGTGAAGTGCACAATCTGTCGTCCTATGAGTGAAATAACTGTATATGTGGCTCTATGAAAGCCAACAATGCCTTTGAGTGGCATGTTTATAATGTTAGAGGAAATATGTATTTTCTTGGTTATGGGGACTTCGGGCTATCACTAACCCTAACCATAACCTTAAAGTATCCCTAAACGTGACACTCAAATTTACGTCCTATCTGACCTGTTGTGTCAGATGTGAAAAAGATCCAACAAAACACAAATACAATAACCCTATTGAAAAAATATTATCTTATTTGAGTATCCTTTTCATTAGGCATGACTTTTTAAAGTGGATTTCCTTTTTTTTTTCCAGTCTTTTTCTACACTTTTGGCTGGTGAGTATGAATGTTTTATTACATTTTATTAAATCAGATATATTGGCATTCTGCAATTGTGGAAATTATAAACAGGAGCTGTGAGAAGTTATGCCCAGTAACTTGTTATATATTTTCAAAAGTAAAATCATACGTTTTTTTAAATGAGATGCTCTGGGCTGGCATGTCATCAAATGAGTGAAATAACCTTAAAGCTGCCATTAAACCCTAGTCAAACAAACAAATCCTACTTTCAGCAGACACAGACATATTATAAAGTCCACATAAAAAGTATTCTATTTCTTTATTAAACTGCCCCGTGAGGGAGCGGGTGGGCCATGGCCCTGCAGAATACTCCCTCGGCTTTCTCGGTCAATCGTAAGAGGCGAGA
>JAVFBW010186268.1:0-10476 GCA_034783835.1 Mopalia ciliata
GACTGTTTAAACCTTTGACAGTTGACACATAGGTCATTGGTTCACACATGTTATTAACCCGTAATGCAGAAGAGCGTTATGGACAAGGCGGCCACGCCCAAGATGTCAGCCGCTAGGAAGGTTTATACCGGTAACACTCGGGTTATTTTATAAAATCAAGAAACGATAAGTCAATGCCATATTTAAATATATTTAATGGTAACCTTTCAAGGAATATAGAGGTTATTTCAGACTGGAGTAGCGTTTAAAAAAAAAAAACTAGAACTCTATTCACGTACTTTGGCTATGAATTTTATTAGTATGGAAAGGAATATAAGTATAGGCAATCCATTAGCTTAAAATGTAAATTATTGAAAACATTCTTTATATAAGGAGTTATTTTATCGCGGTTTGACGTTTGATGGGAACATATCAACTAACAAATAGCAGGTGGTTGAACTTTAAGGATCATGCTTCCCTTCAGGGTTTTAGCTAGGATTGGGAATCTGCCTGTCCCGAATCCCTACACCAAGGAATTATGCCCATCGAAAGTTCAAATTTTACTATCTTCTAAATGTTCAAATTCAGAATTTCTATCAGTCTTTCTAGTGATTTCTAGAAATTTGCGTGTCCCAATCCCTAAATTATGGGTCTGTAGCTTAGACTGATGCTAACTGAGCCAAGTCCTTGTAATGATCACACTGTGTACTTGTACCATCTACATGTATTAAGAGCTATGAATCTAATTTGTAAGTTGCTAGGGGTATTGCGGTTTATTTTGTTCACCCATCGGGATGGCCCGCTGACTTAGGGAGTAAAATTCTTTTGGTTAAACACCCTTTCCATTAAATCAATTTGTCATTTAGGTGAGCTAACTATGACATCATAATTGATGGTAAAATGACTTAAGGAAAAGCTTAAAAGTTTGTGCAGAAATTGCTGTTACTGTTAAGAGATACATGTATGTAAACAGTTGGTGACCTGTCAATTAGTTTTATTTTTAGTCCTGCAATGTGGTGCACAGGACATGGTACATGTATTATACAAGGTAGACTGATTCTACACACCTAGAGAGTTGAGGTCGCCATGACATTTAATGAATATGCGTTTTGACTCCTCATACTATTATATGTATACATGCCTGTATGTTTGGTGGTCCCTTAAGTTGTCTATATTTGCTCTCCACTTCAAAAAGCACTTGATAACCATTATTTATAGGTGTGAACTGAAATCCCCTTTACATTTAGTCGTTTTAAATACATGTAACAACTTACATGTACATGTACATAGGTCTTGTTTTATGCTCTTCATAATCCTATTAAAATTTTGATACATGCTCAGCTGACCAGAATTTTAGCCTCTATCCTAGTCAGGGAATTCACTAATATTTTTCCTTATCTCAAAAGTCAAAGGATCACATGCAGGGGTTTTTATAGACAAAAGAATTTCATCAAACTCAATTTGATATTGCCTAAAACTCAATATTTTTAGCATGCCTTCAGCGCACAAAATGCATTAATACTCAATTTTACTAACTTTTCATCGTAAATTAAATGAAATCACCATCTTGGTGGATATGACATTGGATGAAGTGAGCAAATAAGTTAATCATCCACTGTAAATTCTGAATTGTATAGCTCGTTAGTGGTCAAAAGGAGCCAAAACTCAATTTATTCCAACAAAACTGAATATCAAATTTAAGAAAAACTCAATCTGCCGTTATTTTTCATCGGGGTATTCCTGATGAAAAAGTGTCAGTGGTGTCTGTGACATGTGAACTTCTGTGCTTTGTCTCATTGTGGAAACCCCAAGGTTCATCAGTCCATTATTTCGGACAATTACCTGTAGACATGAAACATACATGTACATTCCCCTGTTAATCACTGTAAATCAGAGGTCTTTATAACAACTTACATGTAGTATGACCTGACAAGGCTGATTAAATATAGACCAAAAGAAAAATGTCAACATTTACCATGAGCATGAGGCAATACATGTAAATTGAAAGTAGAGAAACGGTATGATAATGTAATTAGACAAAACGACTGAGACTGACTTGCACCTGTGTACCTTTATTTGAGACGGTTATTAACATAACAGACACTCACAGATGTGCATGCTTTGGTGTATGTTTGTACCATGGCAAAAGAGTCTGAATATTTTGACTGCTTAGCTATTCTCCTCTTCCCTCCAAAATCCCTCCTGTCTGCTGTGGTTTAGTGCTAATTGCCTGAGGGTTAGCCATTGTGAATATATTGAATGAGTGTACAGGTCTAAAATAGCCCAACACATGGTCCCTATCAGCTATTATTGGGGCGCTGAGGCAAATAGGGAAGAAAATGGTGGTATTTATAAACTTTACCAACCCTAGAACCTCTCCACTATACTGACTTGGTGAAGGGGTTTCACTGGAGGATTTGGAAATATTCAATATTGGCAACACTTTGGCAGCATTAACATACTGTATATATTTTGTGTGCTGTATACAGTTGTATTTAACTACTATTTGGACTAACATGTGAGCATGTATTATGCATGTCCTAATCCATGTTTATAGAAAAGACTTATTTTCTCCTAATATTGCATCATCAGGTATATAAGTGAGTCGCAATCGTGGGGTGTTTTATTAATTTTTTTTTACAAGGTTTCCTCCCAGTTTTCCACCTTGATGAGGCAAGGAACAGTGTGAAGTGGACAATCCTGTCGTCCTATAAGTGAAATACCCTTCAGTACGGCTTTAAATCCCAATCAAACAAACTAATTTGGCAAGTCTATGGACTTTTTGGACTTGCACCCCTTATTTGGAAATAGCAACTTTTGTTTAAAGAAATTCTATTTTAAATAAATGATTCAATTTAACACAATGGCGGCAATTTGCAATATATGGTCCAAAATACTATTTGACTCATGTATTCATTTTGAATTGGGTTGCCAGCCATATAATATTTTACAGATAAGATGTTCAAGAAACAGGTACATGTATATTATATATACATCCACAATTTTTCTGTAAGCTGGTGGCTTGAGTAAAACATCGAATAACAAACCAAACAGCAAACAGTGGTGGTACTGTAGCTCAGCTTGAATACATGCCTCATTAAGTTCTTCTTTGACCCAAGATTGTTATTCTTGGGAGGATATTGAAGCCTGTACAATATACATACAGTCTGGAGTAGTAATGCTCATAAAATACCCCAGCAGGAGGCTATAAATATTTTATGACATTGAAATGGACACCAGTTCAAATCTCTATTGGAGTCTCCACGTCTTATAAAATTCAAAACCCTGTTTTCTCAGCAATACAGTACTGATACATTAATAACACGGCAGCTTAATGTACCATGCCATGTCTTTATTCAAGGTACATGTATGTGTGATTTGCTGAAACTTAAAGTTTATATTCCTAGCCTTAGACCATGCGAAATACATAGAGGAAACAAACTGAGAAGTCGGCTTTGGTCTGTTGTGAACATGTTCATGTGTCACTGACTAGCACAGTGGCAAATTTTCTTCATAAATTAACAAGTTTGACGCATGTACATGAATAGTTGGTAAAGGTTTGTTTGTTTGGGTTTAACACATACTCAAGGGTATTTCGCTTATATGACAGCAGATTGTCCACTACACACTGTTTCTTAAATATAGTGGAAAACCAAAAGGAAACCTCTTAAAACTCATGTCAGCTATTGCCAGTGGAACATTTCATTGCGGATATGTCTCAAACATTTACCAAAAGGTGGACAGATGAACCTATGATCAGTACATCTAAATACAGGTATGATTAGTAAAAGGACCAGCTTAACACTAAACCACTGTGATAGGCCTGTTTGACATTGCTGAAATTCATTTAAGTGACAAGATTTATCAAAACACTGCTGCCAGTTCCTGGGGCTTGGCCAGAAATCAAAAGTATGGTGTCCAAAATGGCCATTTTTTTTACTTTTTAAGTAACTGGGTGTCCAATTTTAAAGTTTCCCAATCTCCTTTATGTTTATATTTCTTAATAAACAAGGTGTCCAAATGAGGCAATTATTTAATTCAAGGTATCCAAAGGACCGGTGGACACCCCTCAGCCTTAGCCCCTGGTTATGTGTGGGACACCATCTTGCTTTTGTTTCTTGTGAATTTTCTTTCTGGAATGTAATCTAAGATCACTTGTTGAAATGAGACCTTAGTTTTAGTTTGTATCATCCAGATAATGTCTGCTCAAGTGTGTGTTTACCTTGCTGTGACTTGCACCCAGGCTACCCAGACTGTATTTTGGGTATGTTTGCTCCACCCTGAATATAATTTCCTCTTACTCCCATTGTGAACTCTATGGGGCTATCTGACACACACATTTTCTACAATAGCATCTGTACACAAATTCACCTCTCTTAGTCATTGGGTGTTACCAGGCTAATTTTGCCAAGACCAGAGATGTACTCAAATAAACAGAGAGCAAAATCTGCTTCCTTCTCCAGGGTAACCATTTGTTTATTATGGTTTCCATGGTTATCCAAATATTGACTCTTCTCTTCTTCATATCTGACCATCACTGTCACTCAGGCAGGCCAACAAACTGGGAAACTTTTCTCACATAAAATTTTACATCCGCTTTTATTCAGTATTTTGACTGGTCAAGATTTTACAAGAAAAGTCTGGCAGTATTTTTTGCAGCTCAAATTAATTAGACAAATATTAGCTTACCCTGTACATGAATGCATAAATGTATACCATTTGTTACTTACATGTTCAACACAGTACAATAAAGTATGGCTTGACATTTTTATTGAGTGACAACCAATGCAGTATAAATATACCTTAAGATTCACTTATTGTTTGATAAATTAAACAAATATATATTACTTTGTGTACAAAATGTATTTCTATATCAACTACAGGCACCTGAGAGGTACTTGTATTTTAAGATTATAAATTAAAATGATTTATACAACAATCTTGAAACCTATGATATCTATCTAAGGATGATTCCTTCAGTGGACTTTCTAGAAAGCCTCTTCCAAATTTATCAAACCATAACAAAAGTTAGTTTACCCTTCCAATGGCGTTTATACATTGAGTTTTCTCATAAATTTAATGAAAATAGTAATTTTTGGACAGGAGCAAATTTATTGTCTCTAAACTCTCACCTGCCCTGAATAATTTGAGTAATAAATTATTTCTATCGAGGTATTGTATGTCTCTCCATAGTGGTCAGGCACAGTTTTTATTCTCTACACTTGTTAAATGAATATTTCATCAATAAACAAGTTTTTCGCTAAAAATGATAATATTTTCAAGAGTTATCCATTGCCCTATGCCCATAAGATCTATTTTATTATACACTACATTCTGTATATGCAATAGTCTTCTATGGGGCCAGTTCACTCGTTTTCCAATAATACACGTAGGAGTAGGACCAGTAGAAATTCTGAATTTAAAATGGGAAATTTAAAAATTTGGACTTGCAAAATTTCTCAGAAGAGGGATTTCTGACAGGCAGATTCACACCCTAGCAAAGACACTGCTTCAAACTCTACTTTATAGTTGACCTCAAAACTGACTGTATTGTGTATGTAAAGCTCCACAGCTGGGCTTAAGGTGAGCTGTAATTTTTGGCGGCAAAACTAAGGCTACAACTATATTTACTCCACATGTGATAGAATCAACCTGACTGGCTAACCACAAATTTCAAACCCCTACCGTAGTAACTTTAATATTTCTACTATAAATGCAAAGTATTAAAAGTTTCCCCAAGGCATGCTTGTTTAAATACTTGAATAAATATTTTTGTATTCAGTCATATTAAAAATAAATATTGTACATTGAAATAATGAAGTTACATGTATGTCTATGATGAGATTCACAGAATATTTTATAATTAGCGTCTTGGGATTAACTGCATATAATCCACAGGTGTGTTAATAAAGCAGGATTAACATTTGTTAAACCACATTTTCACTATTCATCAGGCATCGGTCATAATTCCAATCTTATGCCATTTATTAGTCTTTGTCCATCTTTCTGTTTGTTGAAATTATTATGCCTACTGGATATTTGTATTTTGTTGTAACACAATTGGGGAAAAAGTCCCATTTTAACATAATCATATGTCTTTTAGTGCAAAAGTTAATTAGCTTTGCATTACCCCTTAGCATTTAGGTCACCTGAATGTTGCCACAGGTGTTCTTTGACTTTAATTTAGGATATTTTGAAAATTTATACAGGCATCTACCCAAGTTGTTCTTCGTGACTAGTTGAGCTCTTGTTGAGCTTGGCTGAGTGGGTAACACAGTATGGGATTATCCGGCACTAAAGCCCAATACATTTCCATGTACATGCACATCTGGTCACCATACAACATGTATGTTTCTCTCACTGTTACCATTGTTTTAACATCGCTTACCATCTAAGACACTGAAGTTTACACACAGCAATGTAGAACAGATATATAAACAATTCAAAATATAGATACATCATGCCCTTTCCGAGATAAATATGGACTCTGACCAAGGGCAGTATGTTTATAGTACAGTTATGCTGGCTTCACTTAGCGCTGGAGGAACATTAAATATCCAGTATACATGTCAACAAGCACTTCACATTTAATGGTTGTGATGGTGTCGATACGTTTATTTACCATTTATGTCACTGTCATATAAGCGATATACCTACCAACCAGTCAGTCAAGATACACATTAAATTAAAGGCAGTGAATCGTCAGCACTGGAGGAATGTTAATTTTTTAAACACAGTAAAGCATTTCACATCTATGGTGAGTGGCTTGGTGGTTACATTTGATGTTACTAATCCTACTTCTATTTACCAAGATCAAGTCCCTCTGTCGACCATCAGGTATATGAGTGAGTCACATGCTCTGGCTCTGTCAATCGCAGGGGTGGTTTCTACAACTCAGTTTCCTCTGGGTTTTCCACTGTAATTTGGAAAGGAGCAGTGTGAAGTGGACAGTCCGTCGTCAGATATTATTTGACGACGGACTGTCCTCTTCACACTGCTCCTTTATTTAATTATTTCAACTGGCACTATTATTATGAAGGAAATACACTTAAGTATGACATTAAACCCCAATCAAACAGGAAAATCTAAATTTTGTTTATATGGTACATTTACAAAGTTTATCAGTTTATCTGTTCATTGATGTTTTATGTCTGGTGTCATGCTTAAAGGCAGTCATGTGCATGTATTCTTGCAAGAAATGGCTAGACCAGCCCAACCATTCTATGATTGAATCTTTTGATCAGTTGTCAAATAAGTGTTCCTCCAGTGCTTAGTAAAGATGGCATGATTGTCCAGAACGCACTGCCCTTTATTGAAAGAGAATGTCTTGGTTCATTAGGGGTGTAGTTGGTTAAGCTTGTAAAACCTTAAATTGTACTGCATGCTGTATTCCGTTTGGTATGAACATGTTGATACTGTTTGGTGACATGAGTAGGGTTGTGTAGGCTGAGTTGATACAAGAATGTTGGGGGTTAAATAGAAGGGTCAATGATAGAGATAGGAAGTGTGCTCTCAGCTGATGATCTGTTGATGACCTCATAGCATCCATTTCCTCTTCACATTCCTTAATTCTGTTACAACACTCAGACTACAAGACTTAAAGCTGCGTTTAGTTCCCTTGATTAGACATACTGTGTGTATCATCGAGAATATATATACTGTACTATCAGTACAGCTGGGTTATTAATTGAAGATGAGAATAAGTTACAACAGTTCAAATATTAAGACAAATGTGACCCAGAAGGGCAGTCAGCTAATATGATATCTTCAATGTCACATGATGCTTTACCTAGAATAAATCATAACAAAGCCAATGTTGCACCGTAATGCCCATTTTGAGGAAACGTCTTTCAAATGAACTCGTTCATACATGTGTATGTTGTTGAATGAATAGACTCGACAGTGTGGGATTCCTGAAAAATCAATGTCGATTCATATTTTCGATGTTAATATTTTAAGTCAAATTTCCAAATCACTTTTCATCCATGACTGAGACTTAGTGGATAGCATGTTTGCATACTTATCCTAATTCCATATACTGTCCATGAGTTATGAGTCTTGTCTGTTGACCATCTGATATATGAGTGAGTCACTTGATGTGGCTCTGGTAATCACCGGGATGGTTTTTACAAGGTTTCCTACTATTTTCCACTGTATTTATTAAATGCAAGAAAAAGTGTTACCTGGACAGTCTGTCATCAAACAAATACTCATAAACTCCATTAAATCCCCAATCAACCGAACCATATCCAAACTTTCTCTCTGATGTTTATGTCCAGGCACATGTGCCTGTAGTATCAAATCAAAGGTCTAAAGATTTTATATAAGTGGCAACATTAAATTTTTTGTATATGTTCATAAAATATCGATAATTGACAAATATATATCTTGTACATGTGCTAAATACCTCATATTAATTTATTCTGAATTGGAACATGCAAAAGATTAATATAGTGTCCAAATAGTAATTTTGTTTTAATGTTTCAAGTAACTAGATGTCTAATTTTTTTTACAGTTTCTTTATATTTTGCGTGTTAAAGTTTCTTAAAACACTTACAGGGTGTTCAAATGAGGCAATTGTTTAATATAATGCTTCATTTAGAGGGATTTTTTGTTTAGTTATACAGAATATTAGCTAATTTTCAAACAAAGAAATGATTCAGATAATATGAATTAAAGCTACTATACATGTAGCCTTCAAACCACTTACACTGACAAACATGTGGTAAAGTGTGCCTTGTGTGCTGAATGATAGCTGAGTCACACTGTTAACCCTTTATCTTGTCATTTTTTTTAATATGCTTTATGTTTCCTTCTTTCTTGTGTTCCAGATCGTGAGGATCAATCCATCCTTTGCACGTAAGTTTATCCATCAATAAGAGTAACTTTCCCTCCTCCAATCGCTTTCATGTGTAAAGAAATCAAATATAACAATTCACCTGTATGGGGCTTGTGCACGTAGTATACCGAGACCACCAATTTCATAATGCTAGTTCTATTCAAACAGCCCTCTGGCTAAGGGCAGTTTGTCTGAAGAATACTGTAGCAGTCATTACTAAGAACTGGAGAAAAAATAACTTTCCAACATTATGGAAACGCTTCACATTTTGGTTGTGCTAGTGTCAATAATAGTTGGAATACACCGCCGTCATGGCATCATATAAGTGAAATACACTTACGCACAATGTAAAACACCAATCAATCAATCTGTAACAAAATAAAATATAACAATTAACCTATATGTGGATCGTGCGATTCGTGCCAATATTATTTTGCAACCACTAATTTCATAATCATATAATTATATTAAAACAATTGAATTCCCTATCACTAAAGGTGAGTATGTTAAAATCCCTGGGGGCAAAACAAAGTTTAAAGCAATCAAAGCACATCACATTTTACGGATTCACATATATATATATATATATGTCAGGATCTTATTAAAAATTACTTCTTTTTTAACTTATAATATCCAACATTTTACATGCAGGTTTCAGTCATCTTGGCTGTCCCCCACACACAATCCTATACTATAATTGTTTAGTGTAAATGTATTCAATATGAATCCTTTGGTATTTTCAGTTTAATTTTTTGCCATTTTATTTCACATGGAAGTCGCACTCATTTTGAGACAGACAAAAACTGCATAACTTAAAAAAATAAATGTTGACTGTAAGCTGTTTTTTTGCATTTATTTTTATTCGCTTGCCAAGTCGGACATCCTTGGTACAAATTTTGGATTGTCCGACCCTAAAGTTAGATTATCCCAACAAGGATAACATCAGGATGTTTGGCAGAAAGCCTTGTGGGCCAGTTACATGTACATTTGTACTCAAACGACTAGCAGCTATAACACCAGATTAAATTGCTAATGCCAGGTTAGAGATACACCTTCAACATGGGTTGAAGTCATCAAATAGCTGATAAAATTTAATAGCACTTCCAGCAACAGGCCTGTGATTTGCTTTGAGGTTCTTGTATAGGATAATAGGAACCATACTTTATATCTTGTACTGCAATAAATTCCACCCAGTCAAAGACTTCCTCAGCCAATAAGACAGTTTTATGAGGTGTAAGGTGCACATGTAACATGCTGATGCACATCCTCCCTTTTGCAGTATCTATAGTATATGTAGTTTATGATACAGAAAGTCCGGATGTAAAACAGAGGTGCGTTTAATGTCTTTCATGTACACATGATGTAACACAGGTATGTAGGGCACCATAAATAACAATGGAGTGTAGCTTATCTCCTCCTGAGACCAGGTTAATTGAGGAATTTAGCCCCGGCTAATATTGTATTTCAGAGATACAACTCAACTTACATGTAGATACTGGACCAAAAGTTTATTTAAAATAGCCTGATAAATCTTTGAAGTCTAAAGGTGGTGGGTGGTTACTAGGTTTCCTCTCGGTTTTCCATCGTAATAAGGATGTGTACAATGTGAAGTGGACAATCCGTTGTCATATAAGTGAAATACCCTTGAGTACAAGGTA
>JAVFBW010186279.1:0-10475 GCA_034783835.1 Mopalia ciliata
CATGTGACTCGCTCATATACCTGATGGTCGGAAGGCGGACTCGAACCCGTGAACGGTAAATCGAAGCATGTTCGGTTAAGGAAGCGCACTCTCTACCACTGAGCCACGGCCGCGGGCGGCTGGCTGGTAGGCTGACTGACAGATTGACTGATGAACTGACTCTCTGGTATTTTGCGCCGTGTTTAAGAGTATTTTGACTACAAGGCGGGGATGCGTTTCAAAAGTACCTGGTTAAGTGATGTGTTGTTATCTACTTTAAAACCCTTGCCTGCAGGTTCCCAAAAAGTTTGAAGACATGTATCCAAATATAAAGAATATTTCCCGGAGAAAGAAGTGTGGTAAGTCTTTTATATGGATTACTACAAGCAGTTTAATCATGACCAGTTTACCATTTTGCTGCATCCAATATAAATAATAAAATGTCATGGACTTTTAGTTTATAAATTTAATAAATCGAACAAAACTCTGACCGATTCCACTGACATAAATCTGTGAACTTAATAAAATTTCTGATCAAAAATACGAAAGGACCACGCTTAAAGTTGCTTGTAATAGTCAAGTGGTTGGATAATATTGATTCGTTTTCTTATACATATATCAATGTGAATAATTAAACTTGAAACTGACGATCGTGTTATAATCATTATAATGACCTATATATATTATGTGTATAAATGTATAGAATGGAAAAAACAAACTTGCATGCCTCCATCGGGAATTGAACCATGCAATGATCTTACGGGATAATGATTTAGATGTGACTGTGAAACTCTGTGTTTTGAATAAGTACCTAATTTTATAAACACCGTACCCTGTAGGTATGATCACAGCGTTTGATGAAGCTATTGGTAACATAACGCAAGCTCTGGACGAAGGTGGATACCTGAATAACACACTGATCATATTTACGACAGATGTGAGTATACGTGTGTCAACGTTAAATACCCAATCACTCCAGGGATTTTTACTTTTACAACAAGCACCTTTAAGCTAATTCAAACATCACAAAGGACACCAATAACAGATGAATGTTCAGGGAAGTTGGCTACCGGAAACTATAACTTATTAAATATTTATATTACAATTGATTCGTTTTTATATATAACTGGTCACAAACATTATAATATAGGTGAGTTTTTTTTATAAAGCCTGTTAACCATAAGATAGTTTCGTGTTTTGTCAGAATGGAGGTCCAGTGTGGTTCGGTGCTAACAACCTACCGTTAAGAGGAGCCAAAACAACGCTGTGGGAGGGAGGTACCAAAGGCGTGGCGTTTGTTAATAGCCGTACACTTCTGAAGAAAACAGGGTATACAAACACAGGGTAAATAACAACACGCTTTACACCTCTTATAGTGGGATGTGAAATGGCCATTTCTTTGGTAATGATCTAAAATTAAATAAATAAAAGAAACAATTCGGAAAATTGATAAAACATAGGGTCTATAATATTGTTTCTGTAAGGTATTTCTGTAACTGCATTACGTTTCTGTTCTCTTTTAGTTTAATGCACGCAGTTGATTGGTTCCCTACAATCCTGGATGCAGTAGGTGGCACAGAAGGTAACCTGTTCACATCTGCTGTAATGTAACATTTGTTTTTTTTATCGGAGGCTAAAAATCCATGTTACCTTATGAGAAACCAATGTAGGCCTACCTACGTTCAGAGTTGTTCCCCAAGGCGGAAAAGAATACCGGCGCATTAGCCGCTCTCCCTTCCTTACCTTTCCCGTATTGGAAATCCCGTCTTGCACATTCTGATCCTTGTAATAAGAAGAAAAGCACAAAAAGAACGTTGTTTTCTCTCTTCAATCCCTACCTTCCCTGAAATCAGGCCCAAAACCTGAACCCATCAAAGCCAATAAATAAGTTTAGACTTTAATTAATTATACATTCAATCAATTCATTGCTGGTATAAATATTTAATTAAAATGTTTTAAATTCTACTGAATCTTGAAAACTGTAAATTTCTGTTTACATGCTAAAACTATTAGACATTTTCAGTGCTCTGGGCGGAAATAATTGTTTTCTGTCATTTATTCTGCTACGCGTTTAATAAAATAACACAATATGTCTATATTGTAGCTTCTATATTCTCAGCAACGACAAAGACGACTGTGATATAATTTGATTAGTTAATTAGTGTTTTACGCCACATTAAAGAATTGTTTGTGTCAGTTCTTGGTGTCTTTCTCTTTCTCCAATCGTTCAGAACCTGGTATAGATGGAATAAGTGTTTGGCACATGTTGAGCGAAAACTCCACTCCTCCAAGAACGGAATTCCTCTACAATATAGATGAGATATACAAGAATGCAGCTTTCAGGTATGTTATTTCTTTGATTCAGACACTATCTGTATTTCTCACCTTGACATACCAGGTTCAATATCAGAGGAACCGTAAACATTGATGGCCCTAATCTTCTAATACGGACTGAGTCTTACACAGATTTTTGATGACCAATCTAAATATCAGGCACATGTTTTTTTATGATTTATGTGACTATAATAACATGGGCATAAATAATTGCAATCTTTTCAAACACACAATTTTGAAAATCAAGAAGGCAAGTGAAGTAATCATTTAACAAAAATACAAAGCTGTTACGGCGAGATATTCTTAAACTTAACAGACTTCTCGATCTATTCGAGATTCACAAAAATTCCTTTCACCAACCACACTGTGGATTAAATCACAAACCTTTCAATCGATTATCCCATGCTCTTATCTCAATCAATACAGACAGGGTGATTATAAGCTGATAGAAGGTTCCCCGGGCAATTATAGTGATTGGTACCCTGAACCTGGAGTAGACTCTCCCGATCCAGTCCATCCAGAACAAATGGACTCTTCTGGCGATGATCCCGTAAAATACAGACTTTATAATATCAAAAGTAAGTAAATTCTCGAGATGGCGAATTTAATTAAATTTATTCCAATGATATACATTTCGCCAATCTAATTAACCTAAAATCAGATCTCAAAATGCTCCCCGTGTTTTGTTGGTCTTTATATTGACATCTAATCAGGGAGCCTCTTCTCAAATCTGGTTTATAAAATCCGAAGATTCCAGCCGAAGAACCGATGTATACCGACTGCGTATTTTAACATGACCAATATGGCAAGCCGTTTTATCAGTTTTACCTTTATTCGAGATACGTCGAATTAGTCTTGCTTTTATTTTGCTTATGTACAATTCTTTTTCACTTATGTTGAATAGATTTTCACTATGTGAAAAACAATTCACATATGTAAAATAACACTTTATTTTACACATGAAGAATTCTTTTCAACATATCTAAAATTCATGGTAAAAACATATTTTTACATAAGTATATTAAAACACAAAAGCCTTATAATATCACATATATGAGGAAAAATTTCACTTATGTAAATTAAACTTTTATTTTACATATGTAAAAAAGAGTTCCACTTTTTAATACTGAGAAACGGTTTCTCCCCAACAGCAAGGGACTGTATCCAACCCTCGTTTGTGCTCCTACCCTCTTTCAAAACGAATGCAATTAATGCGATATGAGTATATTCCACTGACAAGCTAAGCGCACACCCCAAAGTTGAACAGTTGATCTGGAAATGATCCCCAGCAGCTAGAATACTACAACAACAAAGCAAAGCGTAGACTGCCAAAAGCCGAAAAGTGACAAACACTCGCATATATATACAATCTAACAACTGCTAAAACACAAAAACATATAACCTATTATTCAAAATTGAGTTAATAATATATAAGGCGACAAGTTTATTCTTATTCAGTATTTTTATTGCAGTCTACATCAGTTTATTTTCCCGATAAATCAGACGTAGTAATGCTCACTACTGAATTGTCACAATTGTACGACTATAACAGAAATGTTGTTTCCCTGATTTATTCTTCGCCAAGAAATAACAAATGCTTTGCGAAACGCAGAGAGTGGATGTGATTATGATCAGATGGTAGTTTTAGATAAATTTATTGTCGCAATATAGAGGATGTGAAGGGAGAAGCTACGTTTATTTCAGATTTATGCGAAAAAATTTCTACTCACCTTTTCATCTTTAAAAAGCGAAAAAGATTTCCACATATGTAAAATAAACGTTTATTTTATATATGTACATTTCCTTTTCACTAATGTTGAATTGTTTTACACTTAAGTGAAATTATTTTCAATGTATCTAAAATAAATATAAATTTCGCATAGTGAATTTTTTGTTCATATAAGTGAAAATCTTTTTTACATATGTAAAATTGTTTTTCACATATGTGGAAAAGAATTCAACATATGTATAAAACAGATAAAAGTTATAAAACAGCTTGCCATAGACGAACTGATGCGCGCACAATAAAAAAAAATCTTTCAAATAATAAACTTTGAGAAGAGTTGTATTTTTCTTTGTCACTACATGTCTACTATAAACAAGGTCAACACAAAAGAAAATCTGACGACTTCGACTAGTTTTGGATGAATTTGATGTTTACCATAGCTCCGTGATATATGCTTTTTTAGTGGACAATTAAAACTGTGGCTTATCGTGAACCTCAGTAAGCTTGGCCTTTATAGTTGAACAATATAATAGAAGTGAGGTGATTGCGTTAGATTGCCATGTAGCGACAAATACAACACGGGAAGCGTTTTTCATATCTGATTTGAACTAGATTGTACATTTAGCATACCCACTTCCAAAGTTTGGATGGTATTGTCAATTTGTATAAATGATAAGCACGCAGCCTTGGATACATTTATTATCAGCAGTGTTTCTGAATAGTTTTGTAGATAAAATTGTTAAGCTTACTGTACCATATTTATGATGTTATCTATCGACGTCTTGCTAATAATATATTAACTAAGCTGCTTTAGAATTTAGTAAAGATATGGATTGTTCCATGTGATTCCTGTAGTTAGTGACTCTTCGAATAATACCGATATGAACTATGTTCCATCGTAATGTACACTGCGGAGGGTTTGGAGGAAGTTTCCTGATGCCCTTGTACTTTACAACTAGGTGGCAACAATTTTATATTTCCCAAAGTCTCGTGGACTTACACGCTGTTCTAGTGAGGTAAATTAAAAACACTTATACTCTGGATTAATTAATTCCGAAAACAATCCAATGTAAAATATCCATGTTATATTTTTTTACAGATGATCCTAGCGAGAGAAATGATTTGTCAAAAACTGAAACAGAAATTCTGTCTAAGATGGTGTCCAGATTAAATGAGTATAAGAAGTCCGGTGTAGCGGCGAGGTATCCACCAGACGACCCAAAAAGTAACCCTAACAATTATGGGGGTGTTTGGAGCCCAGGGTGGTGTTAGATTATCCAGGTAGCAGAAAAATGCACGAGACATTGAAGAAGAGGGATATTGATCACAACGTCTTTAAGCAAACGAGTTTAAGATTTGAGGAAATGCAACAAACCATGTTCTTTAACACCTGTCATAGCCCGGGACCCGATTCCACAAAGCAGTTTTATACTTAAGTCAAAATGCTTAAAGGCCCTCATATTTCTCAGTTTTGAATTTTAATATTTATTTTTTTTATCCTAATTATTATAACGTAAGTAATTCACGATGACCGGTATTAATTTAAAAGTAAGTTAAGGCAAGTGGAAAAAATATCAAATTCAGTATTTTGACTTAAGTCAGAAAATGCTTTGTGGAACCGGCCCCCGGTCCCAGACGACGACCGTAGACTCCTTATCTTGAAACACAACCGAAGAAAAAATTGTAGATACGTTGACATGACTACCATATGTAGTCTTTGGAAGCACTAGAGGAAATCTAATTATTTTTTCATAATGTAAATAAGTTAACGATTGGTTAATTAAAAGTTACTTCAATGTATGTTCATTTATTTTATTCATATCTCTTCTTCTCCTAATAGACACGTATGTCTTAGACATCGATAATGCCCTTTGTTAAAATTTGGCTTCAACTGATTGGCAGGCGTGTTATAACCAAGCTCAGGTCAGGGGCACGGTTCATCTAACAGATCCGAGGATCAACTGTATTTTGCATAATGCAGAAGTAGAGCAATTCTGAACACCGAAAATTTAATCAAATGAACTCAGCGTTCTAACATTTAATTTTATCATCGTCAACGTATCCTTCTAATGATGCGGGCAGAATAAAGCTCCAATAAATAAAAAGTTAACATTATAGTTTTGGGAAATACATAAGACACGAATCAGAGAGCGATAGTGATAGGCCTAATGGTTATATCCACTTCAGCTACAAAGGGTAATCGTACAGATAATGTAACATTCTTGGTGTTCCAAGGATCCAGTTAAGTGGACAACTGGAAATAATACCAGACGGAGCTTATATCCAGTGGCGGCTTGTTGAATAAAACCAACGGGATTAAATTCCGGCTGGGTCTGCAGAGATTACATGAACAGTTTTATCTGGGATTACAATTTACAGGGATTTGACGGTTGGTCTTATACAGGCCCAATCCACATAAAATCAGGTATTCGTCCGTTACCGTACAGATTCCGGAAAACTGGTGAGCTTGCTAGATGTCAATGCGCATGTGCATTACTATGGTGATAGATAGTGCATGAGAGTCTCCCTCCTTCACGGTTTTTGGGGTTGTTGTTACGGTCGACATAAACATATAAATATGTGACATGTACGGAATGTGAATATATAAGAACGAGCATTAACTTCTCCTCAAATGACAGTCAATATCAGTTAGGCAGACAAACAGGTATAATTAAATCCATTCTCGACCCCAACGACTTGGTAAAAAATTAACCAAAGTATTAAAATATACTATTTGCTCGATTTTCACAGTTTATGCATTCTACAAATGTAATCGAAATATTAATTTATCTGAATTGTGAACTAAACTGCATCTATCCGACGGATTTACATGCTCGACAAGGTGCATGGTGAATGAAAAAAATGCCTTAGCGATTAGAGACACCAAGAAAGTCCCAATCGCCTTCTCTTCCTTCAATCGGATGCCATTTTTGCCAGTTTCCGCGCTCAGCGCGAAAGTTCGTGATTTCATCGACAATTCAAAGTTAAAGTTTGCTGTTAAATATCCCTGTATATTATAATCCCAGGTTTTCTGTTCAGTTGTTTTTATTTTATTTTATATTATACTACGATTTATAGTTATATAAAACATATTAACATAGAATGTAGCTCGTAAAGCTACAGGTATATGTACAGTAGATCATATATTTAAAATGCGATACTCAAGCGATTGATTGGATGCGTAGGACCTTAGTAAAAATGAAAGTTATATCCAATAATGAAAGTGGGAAGTGTTGTCGAAAAAGGGATATGTAAAATGTTCGGGGTATTCAACCAACCCAATGAGAGTGTGACAACAGAGAAGCGTTTCTGTTGTGGGGTATCGTTTTAATGAGAAAGCCGTAGTCCATGGGTTCAATACTGAATCTTTATTATGTATCACTTGGAAAACTTCAAAACTTCATTTATGATAACTGTTAATGTTGTAAACGGTGTCGAAAGATACGTAAAACTACAATAAACCAAAAATAGAAAAAGTATAAATAAACAAGCATATGACACGATAAAAAAGCATTGCTGCAGTTTAGGCAATTTACAGAGTAACATCAAGGAAACAAATAACAGTCAAAATACAAAAGAATCGTAAGATAAAAATGTACATACCACCATGGAGCCTCTCAATGTCCGAGCTTTAAGTTAATTTGGGAAAACGTGTTAACATTCAAGTTGTCTATCGGCTTCTAACTGCTTAACCCTTGACCGTGGTGGTTGTGGACAGAGGGCCATAAAACTTAAAACAGAGAGGAGCTTAACACGCACTGCTTATAAGCCAGATATACTGGCAATCGACGCTACAGAGAGTATTACATATGCCCCAACCACAACAGACACCACCTCTCCATATATAGTTCAAGTGTTTTACAATGTTAAACAAATTGTCAGAAAAAGAGTATAACATTCAACATATGTTATGAGGGCTTTAACTCCAAACTTGGTCGTTGTTTCTGCTAGGGGCGTAGCTGTAATTCTATTTATATGTGATGACTCGACCAAAGGTTGTAATTTAGAGAAGCTCGGAATAAAACTCCTTGGCTAGCGAACTCATTATAACCAGCTCTTGGTAATTTATCCCTTCCTGATCTAATATTCCATAAGAGAGGCAGTCACGCAAAGCATTATTATTTTGATAGTTTAAATAATTGTCCGGTTAACATTATAATCAGCTCTTGATAATTTATCCCTTCCTGATCATATAATCCATAAGTAACCAGTGCCTCATTTTTTATGAAAAAAATAATTCGAAATTCTAATTACAAACAGTTAAATTGGAGCTTTTAATTTAGTTTACCCATGATAATATATTCAAGTTGCAAAAACTTTAATTGCCTTTTTCTAGCACTTCAGCTTTTGGCAAACTCTACATTTTCAAAGAAAACTATTCAAGCTAGAAACGTCACATTTGTACCATTATAAAGAGCACAATGGGATCTAGTAACCAGTGCCTCATTTTTTAGAAGTTCGTCCTTGATTTTTAACAAATATTTTCTGAAAGTTGTATTTTATATTTTTTTAAAACTTTCCAATGAAGGATAGACAAAACAATCGGCTGGAATCGTTTTAATAAAAAGTTTTTTAAAATGAGGCACCGTTTACTAGTTCATGGATTATTCTACTAGGTCAGGTCATTTATTGAATCTTATCATTTATGCTATTCGAGAAATAAACCATGAAATATGAGGGGTTTTTTTCTGATGACATTTACTAATTTGGCAATATCTTAAGAAATAATAATTGGATTGTCATTACATTTACATATATGTAATTTTGACTATTCAGTATAGATTTATATTCTTCTACGTAATAAAACGGATGTTCTGAGATCGACCAAGGGATCAAGCCAAACCTTAAGCAACTGGATCCACCCGTAAATGACTTTAGAGACCAATCATACTAGGCTAAATGGCACTAAATAAGTGTATGGTTACCAAATAACTGCAACTGTTTGTTTTTAATCTTCGACATTCGAGTGCTTTATTGAATGAAATTTAGAATAAGATTTTATGTTCGGGCTATATAGGCTGACCATTTGATTTTAAAATTGTTACTGTATCAGACTCTCGAGGCGGGTTGAATTCAACGCCAGAAATGTCTGGTTTACCCATCACCCGTAAAGCAGAAAACTGTTGTTTCAGGGTTAAACTACTGACAGTAGATCCAAACCACACTCATTGTGTCCCCACTCCCTACAGTTTTATGGAATTTTATAGTTACTCTTTTCTCGATGATTTTCTGTCTTCTGGTGAACACTGGGTATCATTCTAGAAATTCACCTGAAAACAAAATTAAATGCACCTCACTTGTCTTCGGACAAACAATCAAAACAGCATTCCCATCACGATATGATGGCCACATAAATGTACTAGGTGTAGTCACGAATTATTCGTACCACATATATCTATAGGCCCATTGGTCACCCATTTAGCAACACTGTCATTTAATTTAATAATTTTATTTACCTGTAGCCTTGGTATTTCTTATAGAACCACCCATTTATCGGATGCTGATCGTTAACACTTTCTCAGCTCTGTTAATCTACAGAGCATATTGTGATTTCATTCATTAATAATAGAAAACAGCGAGTGGTTAATGTACAACCTCTAAATTAATTGCATTGTGGGAATTTCAATAGCGAAACAAATACTGTATTATCAAACCGCTCAAACTGTGTGTTTTCTATTGGTAGTTTATGCTCGAAGATAATTTAACTAATTGTCTTAATTGAAGTCTTTCTATCGGGTACGACTCAAGGTGAATAATCGATATGCCCAGCCTTGGTAGCTTATTCAATTGTTAACTATTAAACAGCCTTCAACTGCATTGCTGAGCATTCCCTTCGCGCCAAGCTTTGATTTCAGCTGGACATATACTCTCCCATAAAAGAAACGCACCATCACAAACAAAATTTAATACATGAATTCTTCCAAACATTTGCGTGATTGAAACATGACAACATGATCATGTTATAATGTAAATGTCCGATAATTTAATTTAAGCACCAGATAGTGACTTTTGGTCAGTCTTTGTGTAACGCTGCGCGAAGAAGGCGTAGGGAAATCTTAGGACAGTTTCAGTGCCATTCATGTCCAATCATTAAGTGAGTTTAATTAAAAAACATAGCCGTTCAATTGAATTCAGTTGTTAAATTGTTTCTCCAACCTGCTACACTGAATATGCCAAGACTAGACGCAGCTTCAAAATTAATGTCCCAGGTCTCCAGGGAATATCGACACAGACATGCATTCAGAAACCGTCTCCGACACGGCCTAGCGCCAGACATCCTTACTTTGGCCTAGTACTGAGACAACAGCATCATCAGGGTCCGATGGTGTAACAGATTAAGGGACTGAAACCTGCGAAACTGGAGGCGAGTCTGGTTTAGCGATGAATCCATATGCAAGATGCAGAGAAAAGATTTCGGCGGAGGAAGAGTGATGAT
>JAVFBW010186290.1:0-10475 GCA_034783835.1 Mopalia ciliata
ATATACCTACCAGTATATCTCGCACTATACCTCACACAATATGCCTCACGATATACCTACCAGTATATCTCGCACTATACCTCACACTGTACGTTATAGTGAACCCTCCATCACTTATTGTCACGTCATATCTTACTTGGTATCATATCTTAAATGGTGGCCTTAGTTGATATCAGTTTATCAGGTATCAAAAATTCTCTATTCAAAATACATTTCGCCCCTTTTCACAAATTCCACGCCTTCCGTACAGACGGCCTGCGTTGAAAAGCTACATGGTACTTGATCATTACAAAATGAGACTTCAAGAAATTGGATATTATTTAAACTGTGAACAGAAACCTTTCTCTTGATCATGTTTAGAAGCTTATTTTTATTCAACTCCGAAAGTATATAAAGCACATATTCAGCGAAAACCGGTACTCCTTTAACTTTTAAGACATTGTGTGATGTAACAGCTTGTCCTGTGGACATGGCAGCCCCGGTCTCCAATGTGATTGTTTTATTTTATTGAATTAATTTCAAGAAACAGGACTGACAACAGTGTTCCATAAAACAATAATATGATATATATACACTGTATAAATATAATATAATTTTAAAAACGTATCGAAGAACTATATCCAGTTGCAGAATATGCTTTCATGGTGATATATAAAGAAAACATGCCAGATTTCATCAATATAAAATGCAATTTGTCATTCAATAAAACACTACATTACAGTGAAACCAAAGTAAGAATTGTGCACGAGAAAAATTATATATTAGCTTTCCTTACCTATAACTAATACTTAAATATTTGTTTATGAATACGGGCCCTGGACTTCACTGCAAACAAACGATGATGAATCAGGACTGCTAACAAAATCCACTGATTAACTCGAGTATTTGAACTAGTGCATCAAGTTGATCGTATAAATAAACCTCTTATTGCTTTCAAACTTCACATTTGATATTTTTTCAAATAATTCAGCTTTATTTGGTAGTTTAGAATGTCCATACTCTTAGAACAGGTTCTATATAGTTCACTACAGTTGACCACACTGAGATCTGTAAATGACTAAACTCTGTGATATTCTGATTCAGACAGACGGACATTTACCTGGGTGGCGGAGTACCTTAGTTTTCTCCCATCTCAAGTATGTCCCGCCATATACCAGGGATTTGTTCACCGACGGAATAAATGAACCTGTGCTTTCGGTTGAACTAGGAAGTACAGCTTGTATTTCGGCTAGCTCTTTTTCATTGGAAATATTCTGCATATACCACGTCATTGGAGAATTCGTCAGCTTGAAATAATAAAAATACAGCAATAACCCAGCAAAGGACAGTTGCCAAGTCACGTGTCACGTTCCAAGAGCATGTGTCACCCTTAACGACAGAGAGCAGGTCAATAAACCAGATTGATTTCCTAGATCAATATTTAATTTTTATTTACATGCATGTTTACATCAAGTATATCAGCTGTGATTATGTATATTCAATACTTAAGGATGTCGGCATAAGCCGAATCTATTGTAGTCTTGCGTGGACCAGTCTCTCCTCGCGTTTCCTTCGACCACGGCTGGAGAGTTTGGTAACACCGCACGTTACTTTGTGCCAAAAAGAAACTGCCGGTTATCGAACAGTTGCTTTTCTGATAGGTCAATTTTAAATAAATATTTCAAAAACTAAATCGAATTCAAACCTTATCAATTGTTTCCAACTAAATTACTTTGAAATAGGAAATTATTCAGTTGGTATTCGTGTAGTCGCATATCTATATAAAGTATATTTATATATAGCAAAGAAAATAGATTCCAGGTAGATGAATCTGACTGGGACACTTATGAAAGACTTGGCATATATCAACAAGCAGCACATGGCCCCTTGCATTTTAATTTATAAATAAATTACCTTTGGGTTTTATTTGTTGAAATTGGAAAGTATTCAGTCCCTATTTGAAAACATTTGTGACCTAGACCGTTAAAGTACACAGCCATGAGTCAATGTCGACCCCCAAAAGCAGGCAAAGGACCATGTGCAGGCCAAGTCTCTAATAAGTTACCCAATCAGATTCATGTACGTGGAGTGAACGTCACAACATCGACTTGATGAATTATCTCTCTTAGCTACACATAACCAACATGGCTGACACACCTTCACAGCATGTCTGAACTGAAGGGGAACTGCGCAAGATGGCATAACGGGTGAGGAGTTGGGTTTCTTGGGATTTTTGGATTAACTTACGGCAGTCATAGCACCGCATGACATGTTAACCTCCTTAAACTTCAACAGTGGGCTCCATCGATGCAGCATGACGTCGTAGAACGGCGCAACACGCCCGCACGAAGCCGCTGGGTTGGCATGCGGTTATGCGGTTTGAAAGGCCACCCCGACGCCCTGACCCACGTCTTGCGGAATGCATGATTCCCCCGCGGTTGGGTGCGGTCACAGCCGCTGTCGGGTGCCATCATGAAATAGACGAAGACCATCGCCCGATAGTTACCGAGGCATGGCAAAAAAGATGATCGTATGGGCGTTAAGCCGCTTTTCCTTCCTTAATTTGCCTCCATAGCGGCTAAAACCTTAGTTAGCTAGAGTCCACAAAAGCTACTTTCGGATGACCACTCTTTACCGAACGCATTCAGATTGGGGCTTTCTTAGAAAGAGGTGGTCTTAATAAAGGATGACAAGAATTTTAGTCCCATTAACGAGTCCTTACATCATCACAGACACGTTAATTGACAGCGGCGACACGCCTCTCCCTTTCGCGTCATCTAGTTATTGTGGCGTTCACATTATGACGCCAAGAGACTTGTACATGAACTATTTTCGTGGCGCATTTTTCACGAAGAAGGCGCTGCTCGTCACCTTGCATCCTGGTTCTCAATTACGCACAACCCTTATCTCAACAGAGGACAATCACAGGACGTAGATATCATAAAACAGATCGACTCCCTGTTGCCCCCAGCTCCGAGAGCCCCAGGGTAACGGCTCCATCCATCCAATACAATTACAATGGGTGAAGGACAACTCCCCACAACCCACCACCCCATCGACGCTAAAAGCAACAAACAAAAACAAGACAGGATAACCGCCATAACATATCTGCTCTTTGTTGGCCCAGATGGCAGCAAAAAACTACATCTCAACAGTCTCTATATATATGTTGAAATATTCAAAGAGACTTACTTAAATGTAGAGAGGTGCACACAGGGTAAGGGTCAGCAAGCCACTGCACCGCTGTAACTGTAATTGGCCATACTGCGCTAGACTATTATCGCTATGTAATTATATTCCTCAGCTTGTAACTGTTATAGTAACAGCCCACATAGACACATATATACCACATCGTACAATCTACCTAATCGTTAAATAGGATCCAATGTCAGCAGATCATCCAGCCGTCACAGTCTGTTGTTGGTTTGACACACAGCTGAGATAATAAATGTAGGTTATCCCTTAATTGATATAAATATGTCAGCCTCCAGTCTGTTTGTGTGTTGCTTTGATTGGTAACTCAAACAGAACGGACTGTTATTTCACTTGTATATGACGCCATGCAATCCCATTGGAAGAAGAAAATTACCCACCCATCCACCCCCTAAACAAACAATTATGAAACAGGACTGGCGTAATAGCGCCATTATTTCCTCGAATAAAGTTCTTATTAAAACTGGTGTGTTGCCTTGTTTAATTTGTTCTGGTCCTGCAAATTTGCCTTTGGTGGAGTATTTGGTATTGATGTGATATAGCCTAAATAGGTCACATTTGGTGTATTTATCACCATTTGATGGAGGGGTGATTAGGCTGTTGCTTATATTCTGAAGGTAGCTGAACAGCCACTGTGACACTCAAGGGCTTCTTAATCAAAATTTCATCAGTCATCCTCTGTCACGATTTTAACTCAAAACTTCAAAAGGACCGATTAAAGTATGTACCAGGGGTTTTCGCTCAACGGAAGTTTGGGAGTGAGCTGTGGGGCCAAACGTTAACATTACGGCTTATGGCCAATTACTTCAGTGTTGCTGACGTACGGGTTAACATATTATTAACAAAATTCTAGCTGTGCATGTTGAGATTTGTAAAGAAATCAACCATATGACATTCTGGCTAATCAAAGGACATCGGGAAAACATCAATGTTCTAAATGTGAAACATTAATGGTGTGGGCATAATCGCTATCTTAAAGTTAGTATATCCTTTCTGTATATTTCCTGTAAACCATTTGTCTGTATACCTGTGTGTAATCAAGTCATATTTGTGTATTGTCCTGTTGCTCCTGTTTTTTTACCTCTGTCTCACACTGCAAATCTTGTCTAAGCTAATATGCTCATGTTATTTTCTATATTGTAACAAGGCCAGTCGGACATATCTCTGGTAGTGTTGTGGTGCACATCATTCAATTGAATGGTGCCGCCAGACAAATCAATAACAGTAGCAGCAGTAGCCATCTTGAAGTGTAATATTTACACTATGATGTATGTAGGAGAAGGGTTGTATAACCAATTCCTGAATAAATAAACTGAAATTATTAACAACTCTACGCAGATAACTGTAACCTTTTCAGAGTACTTTTGACATGTTTGCAAATACATTCATCGTATTTGCTCAATGACAAATAGTTAAAGGGAATCGCACTGATTCTCGACCTAAACTGATTATTTTTATTGCATATTTTCAAAGACAACCATCTATATTGCAGTTGCAATCGAATAAGTATAGCCGTTAATTTAAAAAGCGGAACTGACGTCATTGTTCGAAGACACGGTAGTTATATCATGTAGTCGTGGCCGTCCCCCTACTGGATGCACTTCTGGATGCTTTCTTATGAAACCAAGCGAATCAAGAAAAACAAACGACCGATTGTACATATCTACCTCGTACTAAAAACTTGTTGTTACAGATGCCTTCGAATGCATCCATAAACAAACGGTCACACTGTTGACCAACCGTGTTTTCGAACAATGACCTCAGTACCGCCTGACATCCTGGCCGTGGAACATATATACCATTTGATTAAGCGGTCGCCGTCTTACCTATGTATTATAGAGTATAGTCGGCTTGATCATAAACCAGAATCAATGTTTCGTAGTGATATTGGGTAAACTGCAGTAAATTGTGCGGCAATTGTCCGACAATTTGCCACTGGATAAATGCATCGAGACTATACATGATATGATGTCGTGCATCGACGCAGCACTTTTTTAAAGTCACCAGCCAATGTAATTAGCCCTTATTAAAACATTTTGTTTATCCACATTACATGTTTACACTCGTTAAACAACTGGAATCTTCCGTAACTGTGGTGAAGGATTGAGAGCTCCGCAACAGGACTTCCTGTGTCAACCGTGATGGCGTGTGGCGAAGGATTGAGCTCCGCAACAGGACTTCCTGTCAGTGTGACAACCGTGATGGTGCAGGTTTGTCCCAAAACTGCCGTCTGAGTTAAAAAAAAACTAGAGGAGAATTGATGGTTACAAAATGAAAATGTACGAAATATTAAACAAGGTTGTCGTACATTTCGCAAACCCTAATGTATAGGATTAGACTAGGGGTGACTAGGTGACTCGTGTCCATTTGTGTTTTCTCTTAACATGAACGACGTACCCCTTGCCTCCTAGCAATATACATAGTATACACTGTGGACTCCACGGCCTGTTTCTCCCCTTGAGAATCCAGGTAAGTAATGTCACGTGTGATGTGGGCCAGATGTTACAATTGTTGACTATAGGTAAAATTAAAACCGGCCTTAAAATCGTTAATAAAAGCAAACTTAAAAGTTGTCGGCCGGCGTATTGATAAGATGTAAACGTGACAAAAATATGATATTAAAATAACAAATGCATATTAACGGACCATATAATAAATAGAGGATATTTCATCAGTGATCCGGGATATCAACATTATGACATGAGGGTAGTAATGTTCAATTATTCCAAACCTCCAGCGAGGAAGGTCATAAATTTCATATCCGAGTCAAGAATTTTAGATTCTATTTTTCCCATAAATGTCAGTTTTTTAGTAACTTAAAAAAAACGCGCATCTGTTGACATACACATGGGTCAGTGTAAAGCGTCCATAAGAGTTATCAGCCCCTGCGTAATAGAAAACTGTGCCGGTTAAATTTAATATTGATTATGCTTAAAAAAGGATTCTTTTGAAAGTGCATAAAATAGTTTTAATTCGGGTCAATATAATAAAGACGGTAAAATACATCAGTAAAAATCGAATCGTGCCGTGACGTGCATTGCACTAGTTAGGTACATCAGTACATCAGTACATTCTCTCTTGACAACGATGCGAAAATATATCTTGATTTCTACTTAAAATTGCTACTAAACGGCATTAATGGGATTCACAGTATTTCAAATTCGTTACCCGGAGATATCCAGTTTATAAAAGTCGGGTAGTAGTTTTCCTTTATTCCTCGCTAAACTAGAAATTATGAATTTGATATCTCCGGGTCAGTCATGGGAGATCCTCTATATATCTGCTGTGGTGAATACGTTGATGAGTTGTTCCACGAACACGTAGGACGATGGGGTCTAAAGGTTCCTTATTTTAACTGTATATACCAGAGGGAATCGATCGCCAAACCGCTGGCCAGTTTTAAAATAGAACATGTAAGTTGTATCTTTTTATTCGTTAAATTATATCAAATGAATTGAGAGTGACCAATCAGAGCGTGGTATAGCTGTATCCTACACTTGGAGATATGAAACAAATATCTCATCGTTGCATACGCGCCATTCAACACTCACTACAAAGGAGAGAAATAATACAAAAAGTTATTTGTATTTAATTTAATTATTTTTTCTTTTAGATAACAGAGGAACAGGTGATGGTTCTAAACGGAACCATAAGGAGAAAAACGGAATAAAACGATAGGGGTGAATACATGGAACAGTTGTTGCGGGTTCCATACAGAACTAAAAAGGGTCCAACTAGAGCCTTAACGAAAGAACCTTAAAGGGTTAGATTATAGAGACATATTTTCGAAGACTGTATATTAATAATAATAATAAACTTTTATTGTAGACTTTTGTCCATATAACATTACAATTGCACATATATGATTAGCAAGAATACAGCGACTTCATAGTAGCATTCAAATGTACACATATATATGTTTTTCCTTAAGCATGTCTATAAATGACTATACAAAATATTCTTCCGATGTTTAAAAATCTTGAAGAATATGAAAACATCACAATCTAGAATGGTTTATACAAGGATGTTATCACACAATTCGAGTCTGGTTGAAGCGCATTTGTTTCATATTGTGTTGAATAAACGAAAAATAACAAGCAGTTTTGTGTTGACGTTCATAAACACTTTTTGTGTAAGCTCCTATTTACTACAGTCTAGAAAGTCACAGTTTCCCGCTGCACAACGGATGTTTGCCACTCTTGTATTGGTAAACATGCCAATGTCTTTAGTTTAGCGGCTATCTTATATTAGAAAATAAATTGAACACAATGTATGTAATCCGTTTCGTACACACTCCTCTATTTGAGATCAAAACTCAGGAATCTCGATGTAATCGCTGGTAAAGACACAGAAAGAGGTGTCTATTGTACACACTTTTTAACTCCGTCTGGTTGATACAGCCGATCGCCAAACATGTCGTCGCCCTTAACTTGAGGAACTCCTATAATATAAAACTATATCAACCGTTTCATTAAAACCAGCAATTCCTTTAATATAGAGCTTTATCGACGATTCATTGAAACAACCATTTCCTTTCATATAAAACTATATCAACGATTCATTGAAACAACCAATTCCTCTAATATAAAACTATATCAACAATTCATTGAAACAAACAATTCCTCTAATATAAAACTATATCAACCGATTCATTGAAACAATCAATTCCTCTCATATAAAACTATATCAACCGATTCATTAAAACAACCAATTCCTCTCATATAAAACTATATCAACCGATTCATTGAAACAATCAATTCCTCTCATATAAAATTATATCAACCGATTCATTGAAACAAACAATTCCTCTCATATAAAACTTTATCAACCGAGTCATTGAAACAACCAATTCCTCTCATATAAAACTATATCAACAATTCATTGAAACAAACAATTCCTCTCATATAAAACTATATCAACCGATTCATTGAAACAACCAATTCCTTTCATATAAAACTTTATCAACCGAAATTTCTCTCAAAAAAAACTATATCAACCGATTCATTGAAACAACCAATTACTCTCATATAAAACTTTATCAACCGAAATTATGCTCATATAAAACTATATCAACTGATTCATTGAATCAACCAATTCCTATCATATAAAACTATATCAACCGATTCACTGAAACAACCGATTCCTCTCATATAAAACTTTATCAATCGATTCATTGAAACAACCAATTCCTATCATATAAAACTCAACCGATTTATTGAAACGACCAATTCCTCTCATATAAAACTCGATCAACCGATTCATTGAAACAACCAATTCCTCTCATATAAAGCTTTATAAACCGAAATTCCTCTCATATAAAACTATATCAACCGATTCATTGAAACAAGCAATTCCTCTCATATAAAACTATATCAACCGATTCACTGAAACAACCAATTCCTCTCATATAAAACTTTATCAACCGAAATTCCTCTCATATAAAACTATAATTCTTTACTTCAGTCCGGATGAGGCTTCCTCTCTTTTAGGATATAAACTTTTTTCATGAATATAGTTTTAACTTATATATGAATCTGTTATTTTTGTAAACATGTTATGATATAAAAAAAATCACTAATCTCACCAGCTACATTGTATTGCTTAGTATAATTAAATTCACTCAGACCTTATATTATTAATAATCTATTGTTATATATATATCAAATGGGAAAAAATAAGCCCCTTGGGGTTTCTTTTCCCGCAAGAAAAACAACAAAATAATTCGTAATTTAATATGTATATTTATTTTTCTAAGTTACACTGTTACTGTAGAATATCCAAATGATTATACTTCTGGTGAATAAATGAAATGAAATGAAAATCAACCAATCAATTGATCAATCAATCAATCAAGCAAGCGACATTTCAATATTATAATTTTATACATTCATTGCCTTTGAAGCATGTTTTAAATGCGCCATCTAGCCGATTAATAAGGGACAGAATGAGCTCTTCGACAAGCTTTAATCCCGCCCAATCAATTAATATCAACTTTTATATTCTGTTATTCGGTACATCACCCAATCAATACAAAAACATATCAGGATCTCGCCCTTTTGAAGTTATACTTATCATTAGACTGGGTATGTGAAGAAAGTCTGCATGGCCGCTCTCTGCTTCGAAAGTCAACCCTCCCCCTACCCATTATGCCCTTCACTCCCAGTATAAGGATGATGGCTGATATTAAGGCTACAGTTGGGATTCTCGGAAAAGGCCAACAGAAGCAGATTGACTTCCTGTGTCAATTGTTCATGGGAAATAACTCTTAGTGCATAGCTGTTGATCCAGTAGAGTTACCTGCGCATTGTATCGAGCCAAAATGTAGCATTTGGGAAGAATGCCATCATTTGGTCGAATTCAAATCCAAGTACTATTTCTTTAGGCTCTTGTTGTCCTTTATATACCAAGTATCAACGCTATCACATCCTGTCATTAGCCCTAATAGTAATTATTAAAGCCGGACGTAAAATAAATCCTAAACAACCCACAGCGCAAAAACCATCTCCAAAATGACCTGTCAATAATATTTACTGGAAACACCGGACACAGTGACGAAACAATAGCACCAATTGTTATTTTAACGGAGTCACTGAAATCAATGGAAACCATGTAAAAAGTGACAAAAACGTTAGTACCAATATTTATATTACCAGACTCACTGGAAACATTGCTAACAGTGACAAAACGTTAGCACCAATTTTTTTCACTTGAAAAACTGGAAACAGTAAAAAAAAAAAAACTTTAGCGCCGACTGTTCTATTACCGAGGACTGTGAAAAGACTAGAGGCCCTGACAAAACGCAAGCAAAAATTGTGTTAGTACCAGAGTCTCTGGAAACAACGGAAACAGAGACAAAGCGTTAGATCTAATTGTTGTATGACAGGGGTCACTGGAAACCGTAACAAAACGTTAGTACCAATTGCTATGACCGAGGTCACTGGAAACACTTAAAATGGTGTTAAAACGTTAGCAGCAATTGTTGTGTTAACGGGAACATTGGAAAGAGTGGCAAAATGTTAGCACCAATTGTTACATTACGGAGGTCACTGGAATCACTTGAAATGGTGTTAAAACGTTAGCAGCAATTGTTGTCTTACCGGGAACATTGGAAAGAGTGGCAAAATGTTAGCACCAATTGTTGTATTACGGAGGTCACTGGAAACACTTGAAATGGTGTTAAAACGTTAGCAGCAATTGTTGTGTTACCGGGAACATTGGAAAGAGTGGCAAAATGTTAGCACCAATTGTTACATTACGGAGGTCACTGGAATCACTTGAAATGG
>JAVFBW010186301.1:0-10474 GCA_034783835.1 Mopalia ciliata
TCCCCTCTTAGACTCTTCTCTTCAAACTATCTTAACAGTGTGGGCGTCAAGATCCATTCATGGATCTCTTGTTTTAAAATGTTTTTTGAAAGTTATAATTAACATTTTTATAAGACTTTCCCAGGTGGGATAGACACAAAATCCACTGAGATTGTTCTAATTAAAATTGCCAAAAATGTAGCACTGTTTACTAGTACAAGGATTATTCTACTCAGTCAACTGATTTTTTGAACTTCGAGAAATAAATCATGATAAATAAGTCTATTTTTTCAGTTGGCATTCTGTCATTTTGCAATATTTTTAGAAATAATAATTGGATTCTCACTAAATTCACATAAACATAATCCTGCTTAATCATGCTCTCCAAAAATATAGATTAATATTCTTCTGCATAGGAGACTAAATACAACGGGTGTTCTGAAAATAGACCAAGGGTCCAACAAGACTTAAGACAACCTCAAAACATTATAGATGACAAAATGTTTAATGACAGAGCAATCACACTAAAAGGCATTGGATGGCTCATAACAACAGGAATGAAAGGCTGTATATATTACTGAACGCGAGGTCAAACGCTGTCTCAGTGATATACGCGCGGTCAACTCAGATTGCTTGCAGAGATCAGGTTTTTATATGGAAAAGACCTCTACACAATTTATCTTCCACTCAGCCGACGCCAAAGGCTAAGCCGGAAAGTATGGCGATAAAAATGGTCACTTTAAACGGTGTCCAATTGTAACTATTGCTCAATTCAGTGTGTCCAATTGGACAGGTGGACAGCCCTCTTTCTAAGCCCTTGGACGACATGTTCTTAGGGTACGTACAACGCAACTTCCCTTGCGTTTAAATTACAGTGTGTTTTCGTATCATTGGATCGTTCACTATTTTTGGCTTTTCTGCAAATGAATGGGGACAAACGTTAAAATGTCGGAAAAGTGTAATGTTTATATGTTTGTCAACAGCATTATATTGACGACTGGCCTACCATAGGACACAATACATACAGGAATGAGTCACTATTCATCCATGTTTAATATGCTTGGGTGAAGAGGGCCTATCTAATATTCAAAGAAGAGTGTAAAAAGTAGCATGGAAAGTCAATCGTGTGGTTTGGATTCAGCACGAACAGGGGTTACAGTTAGCGTTGCACACTAGATCTAATGAACCCCTTGAATTCATTAGGCGAGAAAAATCAGCTCACAAGACTGTTCCCAGTATCCACCTTCTGTTGGCTTATCCTGCAGCATTCATGTACATCACTTTGCATAAAGTTGTGTTTGATATCTGCTCCTGGAATGAAATAAATCCAGATGCTCGTCACGTGCCATCGTTTCTGCGGCTGTACATTTTTTGCCAACATACGACTATTAAAAAAAACAGAACAAATCCTTAGAAAGCAACTGCTAAACGCCCCAAAGTTCCGTTTGATTTATTAACAATTTCATAACAATAAAACAAATCATTCAAATTTGGGAAATTCCTATATTTAATGCATACAACAAGAAAATATATCTACATATTCAACTAAACAGTGGGATTACAGCAGTCTAAAATAGAATCGATTCCACTGCTTACTTCGATACATTGACTCTAAGATACACCAAGGCCATATCTCTTTGCACTTTTTCTTATTTGTTGATCTGCGGTTAAACTTTGCCCAAAATATTAGCAGAAGGTAATACGCGATGGCCTGGCATGTTGTACGGGAGTTGTCTTGGTCTCGTCCACTAAAAAACTCTTGCGAGATTACGACTGGGATTAAAGCTGCCTGGATAATTATATTTTCTCCTTGTATACAATATATATTGTCTCGATTTCTTTGTAAATGTGTTGGTTTAGCTCTACAACATTGTTAGAATGTCCATTTAAGCGTTTACATTGGCACTAGTAGCACATTGTGAGGAAACCTCGTAAATACCACCCCCGCAATTGCCTAAGCCATATCGTATGATTACCGTATATACCTAAAAGTCGATAAAGGGACTCGAACCTGTGAGCGGTACATTGAATGATGATCAGTAAGCCAACAAGCTTACCACACGGCCGTTGTCCAACTAAAATATTAGAAAAGATTATAGTTTCCTTTAACCTTAAGTGATACAAAGAGCTACTAGTACACAAATACAAGGACATCTCCATCGGTGGATATTGACCGTCTAGTTTATTTCTTCTGTGGTATGGGATTTGCTGTAACAGGACCAGCTCGCCAATAACTTGTACGACTTTTTAAAAATATTTGTTTTCGCACTCTGACCGGGTGTTGTTAATCAACGGATTTATTGCCTTATGGGAAGGTAGCTCTATGTTCCAGGCTGATTTACATTTGTTTTATTTTGTGTGTGTGTGTGTTTTAGTGTATTCCGGCCAGTTTTTCTTTAGTATTTTATTATTTGTATGCGTCAGTTGTTTGAATAACATTTCAACTCGTGATGCACATCGCTTATAAATAGACGCACCAGCTAAATAAGGCATAGTATTCTGATCGCTGTCGAAACAAATTGTGTAACGAGGCCATAAACTTAAAGAACGGTGTAACCCGTTTATAACTATAGTGTTATACCCAAGATAGTTCCCACCAGTTATGAGCCAGTTGGGAATACGATACAATGCAGCAATAAAATACTTGACAGTCAAGGCCATAGAAATAAGTACTTTGCTCACCAAGACAATACTAAAGGTTTACTGTCAAACAACCACGACAAAATCCTTCTCAGTACTAAAAATATTCTACCAAACAAATATATGTCCAACTTGTAATTAGCTTGTGCAACTTCTAATGGGGTTTTGTTTGAAATCGAAGCGGAAACACTTTTACGTGCTGAAGCACCAAAACATATCAAATGTACATTTATTCTAAGCTACAAATAAATCGTTGTCTTTTTTATAAAGTATTATATAACAAATAAAAGAATAATCAGCAATCTACAAACTTCTCTACTCTCATGTGTCAATATCTACTAATCCTCTCTCCCCTGGAACACTACTGGTAATGGCATATGTCCTCAAATTCTAATGGGGAGGCAAAAAAAAAAAGTGGTAGTCTCGCGTGAACCACTCTTCTTGGGTTAACTTCGACCAGCTACGAGGAGGATTCATACAGTTAAGGTGAGAGTAGGCTAGTTTACCTGAGGCTAAAAATGACAAGGTTAACAGTCGCAAGTTATGTGCTCTGTGACATTTTACAACATACCTTGGACTGCAACCGGGGATAAAGGAACAACAAATCCCCGGGAAATCGTTTTCAGTGAATGACTATTCAAAACGGTGAAAACCATTAGGCACAAGTTATTTGGATATCGTATTGTTGCGCATAAAATTTCGAGGTAGACTTTGGAAACGAGATTAAATGCGTCACTTATTTACTCTCAGCATTAAACTTCCAATAAAAAACGATAAAATATGTATTCTCCAGACTCCAGAAAGCATACTCCGGGTCATTGGTAGTATACAATTCGTACAGCGCAATAAAAGAACTATAATCGAAGTATACAGCGAACTTACTATTATCATTATAAAACAAATGGACAAGGAATTAATTGTTGTAGCTGTAGTAAAGCAGCTAACTCGTTAGAAAGATAAATAAATCAAAGTTTGAATGATAAATTTGAGAATTGGGTTAATGTATGCACGAAAAAAGGGCGTTAGTTTAATATGAAGGAAATCTACTAAAGACGAGTCTAAAAACTCTGCTAAACAACTTGATGAAGCAATAACTAACGATAAAATATGTATCCAGACTTGAGAAACGCACACGCTAGGTCATTGGTAGTTTGTAATTTATACAGCACAATAAAAGAACTATAATACACGTACGTCAGAGTAAATGATAATAGAGCAAACAATCAGTGACTTGTTACAATCAATCCATTTGGATAGCCCACGTAAAATTGAGGAATTTGTAAATTAGGACCATCACGTAAATAGGAATTATTACAATGCAGGTAAAATATGCATTGTTACTAGGAAATGTGAAATTATATATCATTGAGCTGAACTGTAGGCCTATAAACACTTTATCCTCCTACACTTTGAAAGCAATTTTACCATGCTACAGAAGAGGAACTTCTCAAAAACGTTTATTGACGTATTAATAGGGATATTTGAGTGGATTTACATATCTCAGGCAATTCATAGAAGAACGAACTAACACAGCTTCTGTAAGTGGCGTTTAAAAGCAATGATAGTAACATAACAAAATTTCTTTATGAATATAGAGCTTTGGGTTTACTGACGAACAACGTTTCATTAGCTTCAAAGGGGTGCTAGAATCATCCCGGAAACGTTGTTCGTGAAGTTCTATATCCATAAAAAAAACCTTGTTTAGTTAGTATACAGCCGACGTTGATGATTTACCAAATGAAGCTTTAATCAAACAAGCCTATTGTCTATAAATGAGCAAGTGCCATATATATACTTAAAATTCTTTTTCCCCTTCTGCTAGATATGTGAACAGCGATCCGCGAAACGTCCACAATCATAAAGGTATCAATTTATTATCATGTTTATACATAGTATACAACAGTGTTATAAAGGATAGAATCTGAATGTACTGTGATCAAAAACTCTTCTCGCACACGAACAAAAGGGATTTTGGTCCGGTAGATCTTTACTGTTAACAGTATTGTTGGAAATAATATATCACTAGAATAATCAATTCATGCATGCTTTATCGATTTTCGAAAGGCGTTTTGATATGCTGAATAGAAACTTTCTATGTTGCGCTTTATAACATGATGTTCCATAAACAGGCTAATTTGCAGAACCACACAGCTTTGATATACACGGATACCTTATCAGCTGTCGAACTAAATATTTTCCTGCCCAAATCGATCCAAACCTCATCCGGTGTAAAACAAGGGTATAACCTTTCGCCCACTATGTTTCCATCGACATAAAAGGGCTATTACTAGTAATACTGATACTGATGGCGCTGGCAAAAAGATCTCAATTTTAGCCTTGCGGATAATTCGTATTGATGACTTGCAATGAAAGTGATCTGCAGCTATGGGGCCTAACTTAGGGACTATTCGTTTACATCTAATCAAAAGTCATTATTTTTTGTGACAGTATAAAAATAAATACGTCCATTGAAGACGGGAGAGAACGATTTGAAATTTGTTTCAGTGGCCATAAATAAATGGAGCCATATCTGACGACCATATACAATTTAGAATTGCAGCAATATTAATGTCACATTTACCGAACATGCTGAAGTTAATGAGTATGTAAAAATAAACTTTGGGCTCTGCTTTACAAACGTCCAGTACAGTATTTCATAATTATTTTTTTTATAAAAAGGAACAAGTAAGTTATACATTTTGACAATCAAACTTTTGAGATAGTGCAGGTAGAGTAAAACATCAAGGTATATATAAAGTTGGAGAAAAATAGAAGTGCGATCACCACTAAATATTGAGGTTGAGAATAAGATGAGAACTCTGAACGATGATTCTTAATGTAGTGGCACCTATGTTAACGTAAAATGCTGGTGTTTGGGGCCAAAGGATGATTGACTGTTGTAGTTGTTTGTTGCGGGGCTTAAGTGACAAGCATAGTTTGTAAAAAAAAAACAAAATATGATGCGGAAAAACAGAAAGCACAGAACTGATCTATAGTCCTAAAGCGTGTACTCTTTTTTTAACAAATCGCCTTTCTTTGAGTGGTATTTAGAAGTTGATTTACTTAAAAGCAAACCACTATATGAATAGAAACGTCTCGTTTAATTTTGACGCTTCATTAAAAATGCAAAACACTATATGGATATCAGCTTCTTATTGATTTTTATGCCAATTTCTCATTTATTTATGTCCACCTCATCCCAAATTTTATTTTATTTATCAACCTATTATGTCAATACGTACGTATCTCTATAAAATACTGAACTTCCACTTCACAATGAAATTGTTAATAGACTCTTCATACGTCAATATGTCTGAAATAGTCCCTGTCTATACCCCCTCTAGTTTTTCGCCTCACTCCTTGTGAGTGCTGACTATTGATGTTAAGCGGCATTTCGCCATTTTATTAACAAGAATAGTTACATCTGCTAACAAGCGATAAGGATGGTATTGATAAAGCATGGAGTCGCATACAGTTTGGACTTCAAATCAATAAGCTGTGATCCCTCGCCCATGCCTTAACGAATTACGGTAGCCTATGCAACATATGACGTTACAATTACTGTAGCTTACATGTCATTGTTAGTTCACATCAAAATAACTCACGGATGATTATCACAAACTTAAGTAAACTTGCTACACCAATAAAAGATACATATTGATAGTTGGTGATTCAATTTTTCGGTGTATTTTAAAACCAGAAAATTCTTCCCATTGGTTTTAAATAAACCAAAATAATACACTACCATGCACCCATATGTATCGTTCATTGGAGTCTCAAGTTTACTCTCCTCAATACAATTATCATCTAAATTGAATGCCTCACTCTGTTTAATGTAGTGGTGTTTATGATCGATTTTCGTCTACCAAATTGACACAGCTGAGAACAAAGTTGTAAAAATTGTATTACAATCGGGATTAAGTGCGGCAATCTTAAAGCATGTTTATTTTATCATCATAAAACGAACTCACCACAAAGCCAGTGTATCCGTCATGGTGAACACTTACTTCTTCGAGTGGTATTTAGAAGCCGTTATAGTATATCACATTTCGGCTTTATGGATATATTTGGCTCCCTAGTAGTTGAAAATCCATAAAAGCATTGTATCTTCTAATGAATTATGTGCACGTCATAAACAGTTGTACACCGAATACATATGACTTATCCACTCTGAGAATACTTCTGTTCATCGGTCGCTTGAAATCATAAAAGCTGATGAATTTCTTTGTAGCCTATTATCAATTCAATTGAATTAAATTAACGCTCGACGGAGCTATATAAATATAGACGACAAAGGCCAATGTGACTTGCAGTTAATTACCTATACGCTGTTGTTCCAGCACTACTGGCTTGTTATGATGTAAAGAGCACATGTACAGCACTTGTTATTTCACATGCGTGGATCAATAAAAAAAGTACCCAGTGAGTTAATTAAATAGCAATGTAAGGTATTGAGCGGATTTTAGATGCCAAGGTGTCTACAATTGCATTTTTTAAAATGCCATTAAACCATATGATCTTCGCCAGCCAATCACATTTGCTTCTTCTCATATCATATTGATTGTAAATCTGAACCGGTTATAGAACAGTACGACCTTTAAGGACGGATCTGCAAAGGTTACTGTGACTCAAGTTGTATTCGGCAATAATTGGGTGAACAATGCTTCTGTATTAGATATTTTGGTGTTACCTCAACGACACAATAATTTGTCTGTCCGCGAATGATTATAGATAAAGTGTAGCACGGGGATCTAAAAATGTCATGATTTATTCAGAGTATTGAGAAATAATCCAGAGTTAGTCTGTGGTGGGCGTAACATACATTTAATGGGGAAGCAACCCACATGTTATGAGGTTTCGCCCAATACACTTGAGTTGTGTCCCCTTATTTATTTTAATGATTCATCAAAGATTATATAACAGGTTTTTTAAAATACGATTTACGTTGAGATATATTAAAACCGGTGTATCTTGGCCATCTTATTAAAATGTCTATGGAAGAACGGGTTTATAATACACAGAGTTAGGAAATTGACTTGATGAATTTAACTGAAACAAACAAGATATCATGTTGTTTATGTATTATACCGGCTCATAGTATATTTGTTTTGGGTAAACGGATCTCTTGTATGTAAACTGTTCTTACATAACTGAAATAGTTGTTTTGTTCTATACTGTTTGGCATATTCCTGCTTGGGGCTACAAAGATAAGCCGAAATATAGAATACCAAAAATGACTTTTTGCATTTATTTTATTTTACGCCAAGTTGATCTGTGGTTGTACATCATTTTGAATAAATTAAGAGAGAAAAATTGACTTGCCTCCACTAGGATTCGAACCCGTGTCCTTTATTTATGTATGTGTTTATTGACATTTGCTAATAGATTTGTAATAGATAACCATAAGTATTTACAAGGTAAAAAAATCTTTGACTCAACTTATAGCTGGGATAATGTAGATGTGCAATCTTGTTTTCAGATATATATATTTCTTTCTCTGTTTCAATTTTTCATAATCGCACACCTATATCCATATACAGTTTCTTTCTCTCCAGTGAAAAAATATTTATACATTGTTTTCGTCTGCTTGGAATGTTAACTTTTAGGTGGGGTCGACATAAAAAATTAAAGATTTATTGTTATTATTATGCAAATCAAAATATTATTTACAGTTGGGACAATGGATTTGATTAGATGAATTGTGTGGTGAAATCATAGACAGGGTTTATTAAACTGTATGATTTCAAAAGCACAAACATTCCTTTTGCCTTGAAATAAACTTTTTCACATGCTTTTTCCACAAATGATTTCTCCAAGATTACTGTATTAGTAGTAGAGTAATTAAAGTGGTTCCTAACCTTTCAGCTGTTCCTAAAAGTTTAGTGGTTCGTAATCGGCAGAAGTGAAACATCATGTGAAATATGCCTCCTTCGCGATATGCACGCACAGGGATGCGGATGGAACTCCGATAAAAATACGCTGGTAACACATTCCATACGGCCAGGCTTTCAGCGATATTTGCACTGGTTATAGTGGCAGATAGCCATGCACTCTCCTGCAACATTTATAATTATTGACAATTGTTGGCAGATTTGGTACAATCTGAAACCTGGACAAAACTTTCACCCCAATCGAACGTTATCTCAACTTTAATCCAGCGAGTAAAGTGCTGATGATGGACTCGAATAGAAGAGAATATTCACACTGAAAAACTGTAAATCTCAAAGTATTTGAAATATTGCACCTACCATAGGTTTAATATGTTGATGTCTGCACATGGGGCAACCTTAAAAAGGTAATGCTTTACTGCCATCATGCTATCAAACAAAGGAAAGTAATGTTGAACTAAAGAAAATTGCAGTAGATAGCACATGCATGCGTGCCACTTTGTTTTGTTACATATTTTTGTCATATGCTGTAAGTTATGTATGTTTGACAATACAATTATATTATTTTTGTATCCGGGCATATGGCCTCATAGTACAATAACGTTTATAAATGTAAAAATGTTCATGGATTTGTCTTGGAGTTCAACAGTGTTTGTTGAAACAGCCTTTACACTTCGAAAAAAGTATCATCCAACAAGGAGATAAATTCTGCCTATAACACTACCACTGTTCTACCAACAAATGCAAAAAAATAATAAAATATCTGCGGAGAGAGACTTTATGCCACGACACGGTCGCCTTAACATTTATTTTGGTCGTCATGCATTCCAATTTTTAACACAAATTGATCAAGTTTCACAAAACAAAATCAACAAACTCGTCCAATGATATCATACTTGAGAAGTTTTATTTGTATAACAAAATAGTAAACAGACAACAATAACGACGTGTTTGGTAGAGGGCGTCCACAACGATCCACTAACCTTAATATCAATCTAAAAACATATACATACTCATTTGTACAATAACTAGAACTACAATCGTTCACTGCTGAGACATTTGATGAAGCTCACCAATTTCACCTAGGACTTTAGATTAAGATAATCCACCATATACGTTACATCTGTTGGAGATGATGACAGTGTAAAGACACTTAACAAGATACAATGTACTAGTTTCCAAAGACGTGAAGTGGTTACACCATCATTATGTTTCACCCGAGTAGTATTCAATAACATTTGATAGAACTCATAGATATATCCAACGACTTGAGATAAGATAAACCAACATATATGCGTTTCACTTCATGTTGTAGCAATCCATAAAGCCCATAGGTATATCCCAAAAACGTAACCTTGAGATTAACCACCCGTTCGCTGCCTATAGAAGACCGACTGATAGGGCTTACAATGACGTATATATGCGCATAGAAAGCAGCCGGAGTAACTCTAATATCAATAAATCTAACTGCAGACAAACACCAATATAAATAAATTAATTTATAGTTTGTTTTATGAAAACACCGTCATTGCTAAAGAAAATAGAAGGTCAGCTCAAATCTGCTAGATGAGGATCAAGGCGCCATCAAATGCGATGTGTTGAGAACATACAACGTAGAACATAGATGGATAATCATATATGGATGACCGCTACCACTTGCGAATCTAATTATTTTTTCTTTCGCTAAGTCTTTGACTAAGGCATTAACTGGTCATCTATGATTATATTTATGCCGTGTAGATAGACAGCTGGCGATACTGTCATTGACTGGTCATCTATGATTATATTTATGCCGTTTAGATAGACAGCTGGCGATATTGTCATTGATTGGTCATCTATGATTATATTTATGCTGTGTAGATAGACAGCTGGCGATATTATCATTGACTAGTCATCTATGATTATATTTATGCCGTTTAGATAGACAGCTGGCGATATTGTCATTGATTGGTCATCTATGATTATAT